>JACXGJ010015560.1:0-13328 GCA_016801105.1 Esox niger | reverse complement strand
ACTGTATCGCGTTACACGCACACGGTCATACCAACTGGAATTGCTTAGGGCATGTTATGCAGAATATGTAACACCTCTCAATGCAAATCTAATTTTCATCAGTATAAACTAAACCAGACCTTGTATACAGTAACCCTGGAGTTAGAATGTATTTTCATATGACAATAGGACTGTTGAGTCTATCTAGTAATATGCTCTATGTCTTTGGCGAAGGTGAGAGTATCGAGGTAGGACTTCTGATTTAGGATCAGTTTCATGCAGTCCATGTAAACCTTTGTATCGTAAAACTGATAGAACATTGCCACTGCTACTCTGAGGCGCTTCCTAATATGGGGCACCTGTGACAATGTAAATCATGTAAATGTGATTGTGACGTTACAAGACCCACCTCCCAGGACATACATAATGCAACTCACCAATGAAATTCCTAAACTCAAATGGAGCCATTATTCCCGCAGCTACAATCAAATAAATGACATGCTTTCTGTGGTAAGGTTATGTCAGAATCTGACTTTCAGCTTGCGCGTAAGGGTTTTACGTCAGGGGCTTGCTACTGACACTCATTTACAATGACTGTTAGATTAGTAAGGGTTTTACGTCAGGGGCTTGCTACTGACACTCATTTACAATGACTGTTAGATTACCAAGCGTATGAACCCGTAGCTAATTAGTCATCTGACGCTCTTAACCAGAGCAATTTACAGTAGTGAGAGAATGTCTGAGCTGGCTCGCCATGGGAACCCTAAATCTTCTGGCATTGCAAGCATCATGAGGTACACTGGACCCAATATGGATGTTTTACAACAAATTCTGATGTTTTCACTAATTGCTAATTGCTAATCAGATCATCTCTGAAAACTAGCTGATGTGAAAATATCACTTTTTTGTGGGAAATATCTGTACTGTGCTGAACAGTAAAAAGATGAATGCGATCAAATTAGTTTGGACTAGTTTGTGCTAAATGCCAATTATTAAAAGGAATGACAAGAGCTCACATCTTAAATAGTTTGATAAAAGACAGGTGTGTATTATTGGTTGTAATGGTCATCAGTAAATACTAATATTTAAGGAAAAAAAAACATTTTATTGTTTCACTCTTCATATCTGTACAAATACCATCAAACTTTGTATGTACATATGACATTTACATAAAAAATACAAAACTATATACTTAAAACAGATTTTGTTTTTCTCTTGCGATATTCGAAAATAAAAATGCAATCTGACAACAACAACATCAGCAACAGCAACAGACAGTGAGAAAAGCAAACGGATTAGGTTTGATATTGTGTTAAGTTCTCCTGTATATCATCGCATTGACATGTGAGCTCTGCAAGAGCAATATGGAGCAAAACATTGGCAGCATAAGTTCATGGCACATTTTGGACTAAATCAAGTATTGTCCCAAAAACCCATTTGTGTTCAAACATTTAAAATATAATATAATGCTCCCACTTAATGATATCTGGTTAGACATCTCCATTGGGGAAATACACTGTAGAAGAGTAACACAGATGACTTGGCTCATTTTGTCCTACCACTATATCCCCCAGATGATAGGCTGCATCTGCGCCCCGCCCCCCTCAACTCCTTGTGGATTTGATAAGCAATAGTGTGACAATGATAATGGGGTGGGCAAAAGCCGAAACAGATCTTCTAAAATTAGATTTTCTAAAGAACCTTATTGATACCAGTGAGAGAATATTTGTGCAGTGTTGGGGTCCATTCCATTCACATTCTAGTCAACTTAGAACCAATTCAAAATCAAATTATCTTCAGTGTTATTTCAATAAGGGTCATTTGGAATTCGAATTTGTTTTATGTCCTGAACTGATTAGAATTGAAATGGAACTGACCCCACGCTGTGCCTTTGGTCAGTTATAATGTGTAAACAAAAACCAGAAACATTTCTGTACATAAATGATCGACAGATTTGATAGATCCCCCAATAAATAAACACACAGCAGGCTAAACATGCATCAGTGTGCTAACGATAGACATCTGTGATAGTAAAGATATTCATCTGACAGTGATAAGATAAGCAGGTTTGTACAGCTCTGGGAAGATTGAAGCCATTTACAGACGGCAGAATGAAGACGGATACTTTACACAATAAATAATACTGCTTCTCTTTGGACAAATATATTTCTTCATAATAAAAAAGAAAAGGAGAAAAAAGACAATAACACAGATCAAACGAGTGGTGACCCGACATGGTTGATAATAAGCTGAAAATGTTAAATGTATAAATTATAAAAACACAAAACACCATATAAATAAAACATCTAGCAGAAATTAACTGAAAATGTATACTTCCTTTTTTTCTTTAATAAAATAAATAAGCATACACATCTACTAAATTACATATACTGTACAGTCTGGCCACAGAACCCACCAGACAGATTGACTAGGCCTGGCCATTAGAACCCACCAGATAGACCAGGCCTGGTACATAGAACCCACCAGACAGACAGACTGGGCCTGGTCTCTACAACCCTCCAGGCAGATAGACTACACATGGTTTGTAGTATCCACCAGGCAGACAGAATAGGCGGGGTCCCTACAACACACCAGGCAGATAGACTCGGTGAAAAGTGGTCTATTTAGACACTAGTGAGGACAGGTGGATGTGGCAGGCAGTCAATCAATGCAACAGGGAAGAAAGGTGGATGTGGGAGGTAGTCTCTCAATACAATTGGGAAGAAAGTCGGATGTGGCGGGTAGGTCTATCAATACAATAGGGAGGACAGGTGGATGTGACACATAGTCTATCGATGCAATAGGGAGGACTGGTGGATGTGACACATAGTCTATCGATGCAATAGGGAGGACTGGTGGATGTGACACATAGTCTATCGATGCAATAGGGAGGACTGGTGGATGTGACACATAGTCTATCGATACAATAGGGAGGACAGGTGGATGTGACACATAGTCTATCGATACAATAGGGAGGACAGGTGGATGTGACACATAGTCTATCGATACAATAGGGAGGACAGGTGGATGTGACACATAGTCTATCGATACAATAGGGAGGACAGGTGGATGTGCACCATGTAGTCCTGATCGTCCTGGTCCTCCTCCTCTTCCTCGGGTTCTTCTGCAATAGCTAGATGGGGGAATATACGGTAGCTGTTGTATAAATTATAACCACAACAGCAAACGAGCAGGAGAATATTCACTAAATGTCCCAAAAGCCGCTATCTTGTCATGAAGCCAGATCAATGTCTCGAAATGTTGGGAGATAAGTGAAGCAGGGGGGTGGGGGCCAAGCGGGGGGGATCGACAATCTGATGGGTAAGTGGCTGAAGTCTTTTTTGGCAGCAAATTCCTAAAACACACAGGAACATTTGCTTCTTTTCATTGTGTCATTTTTCCGCATCTCCATTTGTCAGATAGGAGAGTTGCTGCCATTAGCTGCAGTGTCTCTGTATGGTAGCGGGTTAACCTACAACCTCCACCAAGCAAGTAGCCCTACAGAAGACTTTTTTGCAATCGGAAATTAAAAAGCAACAGAGGCATAAGCAAGAACAAGAAAGACAGGCAATCCTTCATCGTCACATCCAAATGGATAGACAGCCACACATTTGCCACAATTAGCACACCCAGAAGTCAGCGCATATAGACGCTATACATATACATTTTCTAATGGCAAAAACACAGACAAATAAGAGCGTTTTCCAATGAGCATTTCATGAACTTATTAATCTAACTATAAAATGTCACTTTTTTCCTCCACCATGAGGTGACATTGTTCCCCTTTTGAACTCATAATGAACACATACCGATACTGGGAGGTACACAGAGATTGAGGAAATGCATTGCCAGGGTCTAAAAATGTAGTGAGGTTGAGAAAATCAAGATGAATTTATCAAGATTATAATACAATTATTTTAAGATTATAATTTGAAGTATTCCAAAGTGGGAATGTGGATCAAGAGGGAATTTTGCTAGAATTGGGAAATAATTGATGACCAGTTAAGTGGGCATGCTATTTAGGAATAAGGAATGGCACAAAGTAGCAGTAAAAACAGGTAGCCTGTGTTGAATTTCCGAATGCTTTTTTTACCAGGCATTATTTGAAGGTTAATGAAATCAAATGTCCCCGCTGTGACAACCACCTTAAGCACTTCTATGAATGAACTGTTTTCATATTCTGACTCATATTACTGTTTCCGGGATGAGCACAGGGGTTTTGAACTGATTGATTACAGCGAAAGAGATAAAAAAAACATAAATACAGGATGAAAATGAGACTGTGGAATTTAAAGGTTTTCAATATCTGAACTTTAGGTCTTTAAAAAAAAAAATGGCTTTGGGCAACTTGCTCAAGAGGAGCAGATAACATAACACCACAAGCACCAAAAAGAAATCTGCATCATGCCTTAATTGTTCTAACCATTTAAATGTGTCTCGACATACACTTTCATACTGGTTAGTCATGAAGCATATAAAAAGGGGCCTTCTTTTGAGCTATATCTTTACCTATTGATACATTTTGTTTATTCATATTTAGTTTGTTTTCTGTAGAAAAAAATATGCAAAAAAACGTTCAAAAAGCCAGCACAGACATGTCATGCAAAGTCTCCCGTTCTAATGTCCTTTCAGATGCATAAGCTGGGTTGGATGTCAGGTGAGCGGGCCGGGAGGGGGTGGGGCATTTGCAGGGGGCGGGGCAGGAGTTTGCAGAGGGGGCGGGGCTGGCGTGGTTACAGGGAGTAACTGTTCTTGAGAAGGAACATGGAATTGTCTTCTGCTCGCTGCTGATTACTTACAGTTGCAAGATCCCGAATGCTTCACCTCCAGGAGAGTCCCCAGGGAGCAGGCGGACTGCTTCATGTCACACTCTGAGGGATAGGTGGTGTTATCACTGGCACACACAGTGTCATCCGCCCGGCTCTCAGGACACGCCTCCTCACAGTGGGAGCAGCGGCCCCGGCTCATCCTGGCGTCCCAGAGACACTTCTTCCCACCACCACAGTGGATGTCCTGGCACGACTTCGCCTCTGGAGCCAGAGAGGGGACAGAAGATGGAGACAACTGATCAGATGAATGCGGTTTAGTGCTGCTTGGTTTCGCATCAAGGGACACCTGGCTGTTTAGCTTAATCGTATGCAAGCCTAGTGGTTACAGCGTCGCGCAAGCAGGCACAAGGTCGCTGGTTTGAAAATCCCTGCCCCAAAACAATCTGTCGTTGTTCCATCGTAACCCTAATCGCTACAGTAACTGGCTCTGGATAAAAGCGTTGGCTGAATGACTGAAATTTAAGAAATGTTTTAATGTGTGCTGGAGTATCCAGACAGGCACATCAAAGCCCCAGCTGGGCTGAGGTTGGTGCTGCCAACATCAGGAAACAATGAGATTTCTGTGATGTTGCGAACTGTTACAACTACAGCCTAGTTCAGTGCCATGCCTCACAGTGGGTCTGTTCTGATAACCTGCACAGCTTCAGTGGGTCTGTTCTGATAACCTGCACAGCTTCACTGGCTCTGCTCTGATAACCTGCACAGCTTCACTGGCTCTGCTCTGATAACCTCCACAGTTTCACTGGCTCTGCCCCGACAACCTCCTCACTGCTCTGATATCCTATAACCTAAGTTTGTCAAAAGTTGGAATAAAAAGACTAGAAACAACATACAAATGTTGGCAAGAGGCTATGAGGTATAGACCAATTTCAGGCAATATTGTAAGTACTGTAGAATGTGGACTTGTGAGGCGATGAGTGAATGGCAAGGGCATCCCTCTGTCCAGATCTTAAACATAGACTCTATAGGTGTGTATTAGCACCATTGGAGGTTTCACTATGTCTTCCCCTCAAAACGCATTTATTTGAATTTACACAAAACCAGACAAAACGATCTGAAGGGAAACAATTATTTCATTGAAAATGTCCTGGAGTACACTATATGATTGGACATTCTAACGCATTTGATGCAGGAAAGTAACTTTCAGGATGCAGTATCACAACAACAGGCTCACAAGGGAAATTCAATCAGTTTTTAAAAGCGAAGAAACAGAAAAGTCAAGTGTTAAGTGCAAGGTTGCCATAAAAGTAGCCCGGATGCGAGGTTTGGGAAACCCCGATAGACAACTCTGGATCTCTTTGAATTGGGCAGCCGAGTGATACTATTTTATGATGTGGTTTTAATACTTTTGCCACGCTGTTTCTCCAAATTCAAAAGCCAACTTACTGATGCATTTCCCCTCATACGCGACTCCTATGGATCTGCCCAGGAGGCAGGTCGCCCTCCTCAGATGGCATGCGCTGGCGTAGATTATTCCGTCGTTACCGCACAGGTACTGCTCCGGCGACGTCTGTTCAGGGCAGATCCGATTACACGTCACGCAGTAGGCGTTATTTGTCTGGTCCACCACACAGGTGGAACTTCCCGGGCATAAGACGTCCCGACAGGTTTCTATCAGTTGGAAAGGAAGTCCAGTAAACATGATGTTTAATATTTGCTAATTCAGAAGCCAACGGTTTCATTTTGAAAATCAGTTGACAATCATCCAAAATAAAACACAAATCATCGTTACCGAGATTTGTATGAATAGGTAGGACTACTTTTGATTTTACGCAACGCCCGGCCGCTTTACTTACTCTTGCATTTTCCCTGGTACTGCACATCGAGATCCGGGTGGCCTTTACATTTAGACTTGAGCAACGCACATTCGTCTTTGTATGTCTTTCCATCCGAACCGCAGACTGGACCTTTCCAAGTGACGTTGGAGCAGTCCGGTGCGCAGACGCAGCGCGGCTTGCTCCTTCGGTTCATCTTGCATCTTTTTCCAGGTCCACAGTCCACGTTGTCGCACGTTTCTAGAGTGCAATAGATTGTCAAAGTCATGCAAGTATATAAATACTGCTATGGCAATCATACATCATATAGGGTAATTGCGTTAAACGACTTCTGGTAGCCAATGCCCTAATTAGTCTCAATTTATTTTGCGCTTACATGTATACGAATATAAAAAAGCTGCATAAAGAAAAAAGTGCACTCCAAAACAACTACGGGAAATGCTTCGAACCTGCGAACCCTTAATCAGCGAATCGTGTGAACACTCCCGTACCTTTACATGGCACACAATTCGGGGCTCCGCCGTTGAAGATCATCCATCTAAATAAGGTGCTGTTTGGGACATCCTCCTCCGTCCAAGACGTCCCCAGCCTCCCGCTCCTACAGCACTCCTCTCGGGTCATCCCCGGCATGTAAAGCACCTGACACCTTCCGTTCTTTCCTTGCTGTAACCAGCAGTTACCCGCTGGAAACCAACATAAAACAGCCCAGTCGCATTAAAGTCTGAAGCCAAGCCGCTAACTGACCTGACCCAGACAGATACAGCACGTGCAGCCTAGCCTGTATTATCTTAAACGCGCTTTCAACCTCGCACTCCTGCTGTCCCTCTCAAGCTCTCAATCACCCCCTCTTCTCGCTCTCTCCCCTCGCGGTCTCACGCCACTTCTTTCCTGAGATATTTAGTCAGTTTTTCTAACGCAGTGCGAATTTTATCCTAACTGAGGTTTCTTTTAAATAGTGCCATTCGGTATGATCGGACGATTAACAAAATAGGCTATTTCCCAATCATGGAAATATTATTTTGGGTTCAATGAGTCAAAGCGCAGACACTGGTACAATCTAGTTGATTGTGTATCATTTTCTGTCGGGCTGTAAGCATCATCAAATATCCCTTATGACCTCATGCATTACATACATGTTTTCTTGAAATTCTTGATTTATGGATACTGGAAGAAAATGCAAGGTTTTCTGAACTTTCAACTTTTATATCAAAGATCTAGTATAAGCCATGCACAAATCTGGACTGACTGCAAATACAGGTTGGCAGTGGCAAAAATAAACGAACATCAGCTAAGACCGTCTAAAAACACGTACAGCTATAAAAGACTAAACGTTACTTTGAACTTTTTTGGGCTACACCTTAAATAGTTGACATTAATTTCTGGGTCAGAAAAACTAAAGTTAACGTTGTATGTTGTGGTCCCTTTGCAGATCCCCCATCTAATTTAGGCAAATAGTTGTTTTCTCGTGGATACATTAATAGCGTTGCAATTTATATGCTTATGTAGGCTACATTACATATTATAGAAGTCAGATGTGCGATTGAGACCGAGTCAGAGCACATTTTTATTTGCCATGCAGTCAAACTCTTACTCTGAGGCAGTTACACAGCAACGGTAAGCTTTTAGCCAACTGCGTTCCTGGTACCTGCTATGGAAATCCTCAAAACGAAGATATAGGCAATGCCAAGTAGAAATAGGCTACGCCAAATAGACTATTTTACGAGACATATTTTTACATTGCGAGTATTCCCCATTACACGCATCTGTGTGTTGAAATCCATAGTGTGGAGTAGAAAACCACAACAATAACATCTCTTTGAAACGACCCTAACGGCACCTGTTCGGTAGACAGTCATTTTACACACGCACTGTCTGACAGTGAGCAACTTGAAACCGAATGGAAAGAATGCAGAACTCTCCCTTGGAGAAGTGTGCAACACTCTGAAACTCTTGTCAACGTTCCTAATTCACGTCAAGGCGCAGTTGAAATAGGCTAAACTGGCAATACACGTTTGGATTTTTTAATTTAATTTAGTCAATATATTTAAAATATGAATAACATACCTTGTACTTTTTGATCTCCCATGAAATGACAGAGCCATATCAATAATAGAATCATCCCCGGGTGCAGCTGGAGTTTCTGTAGCATCCTGCGAATGGCACAAAGTGATACAAGTGATCAAGGTATTGGTATTGACACTAGCGGCTAGCGCCTAGCGGACAGGAATCTGTATAAGGTGGCAGTGAGTGTTGAATGAATGTCAGTCTGAGAATGCAGCCTCTCTTTTTAAATCTATAAGGGGTCTCTGGTCGTACGGTCTCTGTGGTGGGCGGTCTTCCATTCCTTGGGGGTGGGGAAAGGGGGAGAAAGGAAGACGGGAAGAAGGATTTCCCCCCCAAACTTCTTTCATAACTAATCAGGTGACATCTTTAGTCGCAACTTTCCCTGTATGACCACATTCGTTTCGTAAACGTTTACTTGATGGCATTTTGTTACATTTGTTTGGGGTATTTTCTTTAAGCTAGCAGAAGTTTGAGAATAACGTCGGCCAGATGAGCAATAAGACAGGAAGAGAGATATGTTTGGGAGACGTTTGGGGCGAAAATAAATGTATTTAAAAGCGAAAAATCATCTAATAAAGCATCTAACAGTTTACAATTCCTTATTACAGACCAATGATTTTATCAATATTCAAATACATGTAATAATTGTTTCTTCAGGTCTGTGTGATAACTATTTATTGCTAATCAAGAGTGGTCTGGATGATACAAAATACTGTATAGCTAGGCCTAATAGGCAACCATTAACTACTAAAACTTTCTAAGAAAAACTATGACTTCCGGAACCAAATGGTGTGACTGTAATTGTAAATAACCATCCATTAGTGTGTGGCAGGGCTGGCTTAAATTCAATAATTCATTCACATTAAACAGACAGTATTTCGTTTATAGGAACCGCCAAATTCGCGACGTCAAATTTCTTGATCAAAAACGTATATATTTTTTCCACCAATAGCCGATTAAATGTTATTTTTTCATTAATAAGAGTTGTCTGTTGGAATGAATCACCTCTTCGGGCAACATGACAGTAATAGATGTCAGAGCACCGGGAGGGATGCTAATATTAGAAGAGACACGACAGTTGTTTGGGTCTCTCTGTCAGGTCAATATGATAAATATAACCAACGCTGTTTTCGAAGAAGCTTCAGAGTAAAGGAGAGTATTACATTTCATTGAATGAAATAGTCTATAGGCTAGACTGGGACATCAGATCTTCGCTACAACAGAAATGGGACACCACAGGTCCGCGAGCGGCCTCTTCTGAGCGTCGGTGATACAACTGTCCTGGCAATGAGGGATGTTCGTGGTTTGGCATCTGTCTTCTGACATTTCAAATATCATGGTAAAATGTAAAATTTATATTCTGGAAATATTTTCACCCTTGCGCCACATTTGGTTTCACGTGAATGCGATATAATTACTGTAAAAATTGCACTTTACATGCTTGCAGCTAGCCAAAAAGCTTAGGCTTTACTATCTTTGTATCAGGGCTCCACACGCGCGCACACGCACACACGCACACGCACACACACACAAACACACACACACACACACACACACACACACACGTCCCTATATAACAACTCAAGCAATTAACTGAGGCATTCTTACTAAATTGCGCCAATGCTCTACTGACATCTAGTGGTAAAAAATGTCAACAGAGTTCTAGATCTACAGCAGGCAATAGTTAATCCTGTCAGGCAGTTTAATAAATTGCTGTGGAGCTGTTTTGGGCTGACGGCTGAACATCCTAAAAGGTACAGACATCATTATTAGCTTTGCCTTATAGCGAGGGGTGTAAAAGTAGGGGGGACTGGGGGGCCCCAATATTACAGACAGGTCAGTGTTTACAGGTCCCAATGAAGGCATTCACAGTGTGTTTCTTCAGTGGAATTTGTGAAATTAGTTTATAAAACAATAGCCTGTTGAATTGACTTGTCATATGGTTCAGGTATGGACATAAACACACCCTACAGACAAGTTTGATACTCGGTTTACTGACCCTGATTCCCTCCAAACCACGACACATTCATCACCACTCTGTGTGTGTTTGTTCCATCAAACCAAACATCTGGGACAAATCCTGGTAAATCCTTCCCCTTTTCGTTCAACTAAAATATTTTGTTTGGCTGTTTGAAATCACCATGGTGTTTCCGCCATACCTCTTTTGACAGGTAGAGGGTTTTCACGGAGATTATTCCATACACACTGTGCTGTCTTGAGTTTCTCTTGACCGGGACCATGACCACCATGGTTCTTAACAGGTCAATGAGATCCCACACAAGCACAGACTGGTTCAGTTTCCAATGTTCAAACTATGTTCCTGTTTACTTCAGAACAATTTAAACTTCCCTACATCCCCATCCAATACACACACAAAAACTTTAACAATTGTGTACTGGTAACTTTACTCTATGTTTGTATCCTGGTCTTCATTCACATTACTATATTTATTATGTTTTTATCTACTCTTTTGTTTAGATTGTCTGTACACTACTGTGAGGGAACCGGCAAGTAAACATTTAGTTGACCGGTCCAAGCTTATGTCGTCATTCTGTGGCGTTTTAATGGTGGTGCTAGTCTTATACTTGGGGGTTCTTTAGCCATGTCTAACCCCGGCCTTGCGCTGCCAATCACAGAGAGACAGACTAGGAATTACTTTGTGATTCATGAAATATATGACAAGCAAACACATTTGAATATACGCTATACTCTGTTGCTTATTGACTGCCTATTGCAAATATTGTAATTTTAATGCTTTTTCCCCAAATGATGAAACTTAACAGTTTGATTTCAATTGTTCAATTTTCAAAACCTAAGTTTTTACCTGAACCTAAACTTCGTGAACGAAGGATTCGTTCATTGTTCTCGCTGAAATGACCTTGTGAGGTGACAAAGGTGACAACTGCAAGCCATCATCCAGATATATAATATAATGAGGTCCATTGAGATATATGACACCTGCCTTTACCCCACAATGTCTGGGCTTCAAGCATATTGCTGCATCAACTGAGTTACACAGGACCTGATTAATTAAAGCTTGATTTTCAACAAGTTACACGTTGCTGTTACATTGTAATGATGAACTGTTATCATTTACTGTAATACTTTTTAGAGTATTACTACACTGTAATTGTAGTAATAAGGTTATTGAAGCTATGATAACATGATGGCGGTCATTGTCTAACCAGTAGGCCTTCATGCGGGCAGTCACAGTAAATGTCAATGTGTGTACTGTGATTCTGTTGCTGTCGACGTCTTTGACAGACTGTTCTCCAGTTGTTTACGAATAATAAAACAACGCTCTGCTCCATGTCATTATGTGGTTCCCTATTTGGCCAGACGAGGGCGGCATTGGTCAAAGTTGGTTTTGCACAGACGCCCAAGAATGGGTCTCTGTTGGAGGTTAGACACATGAGCAATTTCTATTGTGTGTGCATGTGTGTGCGTGTGTGTGCGTGTGTGTGCGTGTGTGTGCGTGAGTGGGTTGGAGGGGTTGGGCAATCTTAGCCTAGAACAGGAACGGGTTCCCCTCCTGTGTCAACCTCTACTCCAAGGACAGTGTGTTATCTTGATTCTCTTGGGCTTCACACGCACCCGCAACATTGATCAAAGCCTGGACCGTATTCCCATGAGTAGATGTGTGTGTTTGAGGCCCACAGTGGTCTGAGAAGAAGATATCCAATTCCAGAGGAAAACTAAAACTAGCCATAATCAATCTGAGTCATCTGTCTGTTAATTTAGCAGCAGGTCAATATGGAGCAGGAATAGCCAGTGTTTGACCAGCCAAGGTGACAACAGCTGTGGCTCACTTGGAAATGGCCTATATTGATGTGGAGGCTTAGCCGGAATCCGTAGTTTAGCAGGTCAGTAGAAGAGCAGGAAGTGCCACAGAGTATCCAAGCGAAATGACAACCTTAGTACACAAGTTGAAAAGGCCAACAGGTACTTCATAACAGAGTCATTTCAGACTGCTGACTGTCCCATAGGCCAACAACGTCATATTGTCATGCCTGGTGTAAATAAAGGCCTGTAGAAGACATTAAACATTTTGTAATGGATGGTGTAAATAAAGGCCTGTAGAAGACACTAAACATGTTGTAATGGATGGTGTAAATAAAGGCCTGTAGAAGACACTAAACATGTTGTAATGGATGGTGTAAATAAAGGCCTGTAGAAGACACTAAACATGTTGTAATGGATGGTGTAAATAAAGGCCTGTAGAAGACACTAAACATGTTGTAATGGATGGTGTAAATAAAGGCCTGTAGAATACATTAAACATGTTGTAATGGATGGTGTAAATAAAGGCCTGTAGAAGAAATTAAACATGTTGTAATGGACGGTGTAAATAAAGGCCTGTAGAAGACATTAAACATGTTGTAATGGATAGTGTAAATAAAGGCCTGTAGAAGAAATTAAACATGTTGTAATGGATGGTGTAAATAAAGGCCTGTAGAAGACATTAAACATGTTGTAATGGACGGTGTAAATAAAGGCCTGTAGAAGACATTAAACATGTTGTAATGGATGGTGTAAATAAAGGCCTGTAGAAGACATTAAACATGTTGTAATGGATGGTGTAAATAAAGGCCTGTAGAAGACATTAAACATGTTGTAATGGATGGTGTAAATAAAGGCCTGTAGAAGACATTAAACATGTTGTAATGGATGGTGTAAATAA
>JACXGJ010015559.1:0-13180 GCA_016801105.1 Esox niger | reverse complement strand
TAGTGTTTGTGAGTGGGAGCGCGTAGTGTTTGTGAGTGGGAGTGCGTAGTGTTTGTGAGTGGGAGTGCGTAGTGTTTGTGAGTGGGAGCGCGTAGTGTTTGTGAGTGGGAGTGTGTAACTCCCACTCACAAAGCGCGTACTATATGTTCCTGTGAGAGGACTGTGAATGCTGGGGGAGAGGTTGAGATTTCCTTGCTCCTTAACTGCCTACATTCCTGCCTTCTTTCGTCCTTGTCCCTGCCTTCTCGATATACTCCTTAGAGAAGCTAACTAAATATAACTGACAGAGAGAACGACTAAGGAAGCAAGAGAGTGGAGCTGAATTACTGGGACAGAGAGAGAGTGATAGAGAAGGAGACCACTAGATCCCTGCAATGCTCTGCTTGTTTCTACATCCTGCTAAATCTGAATAGTATCTGATTCCCTTAACAGTCTGTGGCGCGTCCATCCAAGGCCCGAGTTACAATGGATGTCTTTTTATCCTGTGGAGCGTTGAACCTTTTCTTCTTCTCTGCCTAAACCTCTCCTGCTACAAACCCGTATTATCTGCTGTTTAACCACTGTCGCTTTGAAAAATCTATGAATGACCGAGCAGCACAGTAATAATTATAGCTCTAGCATTAGCTCCCTTTCTCTGTTCCAGTTTCCCATTCCAATGCCTAAAGCTTGCTTACATTCCCGTCCAGCCAATTCACCCAGCACCATACCCAAGGACCTGGGCTCTATTACAGTCCATCCTGGAGGGGTCTGGTTCCAGATAGAGCGTGCTTGTTCATAACCGAAAACGTTCCAGCCCAACCTGTCATATAGCTGGTGTGCATGGGTGACTTGTTGCGATTGTGCTGAGGGCAACATGTTTAATTGTCTCCGACGGACGAGGTCAGAAAAGGAAAGTAGAGTGAGTTCCCCCACAAATGCCCGCACACACACACACACACACACACGCACACACGCACACATGCACTCATGCACACACACGCACACGCACACACACACACACACCCACATGCACACACACACACACACACACACACACATACACACGCACACACACACACACACACACACATACACGCACACACACGAGAGCCGGCATTTTCTAAATGGTGTTTATCAGCACAAGCATAGACGTAAATAATCCATGAACACGTGCTTGTGTGTTTGCAGGGGTGTAGGTGCAGGGGAGGGCAAGGGGAACATGTCCCCCCCAATATTAGAAGCAGGTCCGTTAGTGCATCCCAACAATAACATCCCTTTGTGAAAATATTAGACTCACTCCTATTCCCTTGCGTGCCCAAGTAGTCAGGGCAAATCTAAATACTCACCCCCATGAAACTGATTGAGATCAATGGTTAGGCTTGTGCTATGGCAGAAACAGCAAAAATGGGAACAACATCACTACTGATGCCTTGTTTTTCTGATGTATACCAAGTTGTTCCCATTTTTTTAGATAGACTGGTAATCATTCACCTGAACGGTTTACCCCTCTGTTCCTAACACAAAGCCTTGCTGTCCTCTTTTCATGCTTACTCTGCATTCCTCTCCTTTATTGTGGCGCTCTTTTTCTCTTTCTGTGCCATTCTCTCACTGTCTTGCTGTTTCCCCTTTTTTTCTCTCCCTCTTCTCTCTTCTATCAGTTTCTCTTCCCCACTCCCCTTCTCTCTCTCCCCTTTTGTGTCATTCCGTACTGTATCTTCTATTTCTCTCTGTTGCCCCTTCCTATTTATATCAAGCCAAAATGTGAAGACTTCAAAGGAAACCATGGCGATGCCTCCCCTTCCCTAAAAAGAAATAGATATGCCATTGGTTTTTCGTTCCCTGTCATTCCCTCCAGTCAGGATAGTATTTTGCATAATTTGGTTTTAGGATTAGCACCTTGAAGTGCAGTTCTAATTCCATTTCTGTGTAATGACAATCTTACAATGGAGTCCCCAAAGCGTCAACAATCACGTACACATCAAAGAGTTTGAGGGGGAAAGGGGGTTGAACGGGAAGGGGAATTTTCAGAATTGTGGAATCAGTGCTGTCAATTGCACATGTTAACTCTCTGCTCGACTGTTGTCTGTTCAGACTTGTGGTAGCAGTTGAAATGACAGAATCATCTTTTTATATATAGGTATTTTGTATATTCAAGTATTATAATGTCATTTTCATTCAAAGTTGTACATTCTGCTAATCTGAAAATGTACATATTCATATAAAGCTGTCTGATATATCAACCCCTGTATTAGCTTACCGGGGCAACACCCCAGATTGTTAGTCATGATTCTCTCAGCAGGAGGGAGTACATTAACAGACTCCTGCCATGTGTCCTCCTGTAATAATGGCTATAATCAGTGAGGCTAGCTAGATAATTAGCATGCCATTCATCTTGCATTAGCCTAGACTATGCAGACAGGTGTCACACAGTGGGTGGTTAGCGTATAGTAAGCTGACTGAATAAGCAGCTACTGTAGCTGCATAGGCTTGCTAGCTAAATAGCTAGTAGCTAAGCTAGAGTTAGCCTTGCGACATCTCGAATGTAGCAGACTACAAGCCCTTTTCTCTCGCGTAATGTTTGATCGCTCAGATTCTGAGCATAGGGTTGAACGGACTTACTTGTCCTGTCTCTCCCTATACATGTATCCATCTGACCCAGCTGTACTCATCCATCTTTATTCATTCAGAGGCTAGCTAACTAATTAGCCTCAACATTAGTCTAGTGAACTCAAGACCTTAACCGGCTGGTGTCACAGTGGGTGGTTAGGAGAGGAGGATGTTGATAGCATAAACTCTGGGTCTTTTACACATTCCTACAGGGAGGCACCAACAGGATGAAGGAAGAGAGGGAGGGATAAGATAATACTTCTTAGTCATCCTTCTGTTCACCTCCCTTAATCCCCACTCCCCCTCTTTATCTTTCCTTACGCCTCCCCCTTATCCTTTACTGTCACTTCACCCTACCCTGTCTCCGTTAAACATGCCCTCCCCCCACACCCTTTTGGCCGGAGAGTGTGTTCGGTGTCAAACTCAGTTGAAAAAAAGGATGCCAGCACTTAGTTGTTTCACACAGGGTGTGTAGAGCAGTGCAACCCAGGGGCGGTAGGTAACACCAGTGACCAGCCGGGTAACAATCACACAGACCGTGTCTGGGAGTAACCTCGTGCAGGATGGTCAAGCAGCTGTCTCACCAGTTTGTAGAGTGCATGTGAGTGTGTACCAGTCACATTTGTTATGCGGGATGCAACATGCAAATCTTAGGTAAAACGCATATACTGCTTTGGTGCATCAATAGCTATGTCTATAGGCCTTTAGTTGTCCAGTGGTCCAAATATTTCATCAAATGAAAGTGTGATTGTACGTGAGATGTGGAAAAAACTAAACGATATTCGTATGAGTGTATTCTTTTTATTCACTGTGTTTATTTGTCACAGTAACTTTGGCTAATTTTATTAACGATAATGTTCTGGCTTTTATACCAAACTTTACCAGCCAATGCTACACATTGTTGTATTCATGTGTGTCCAAATGCTGAAAGTCGTGTTGTATGAGAGTGTTTACCACAATGCAACCAGAATGTTTTTATTTATACCGTCTACATGCATTTTGTTGTATAATTGTAGGAAGGCACCTCAGGGGTTTGTGGTATATAGTGTGACGTCTGCGCCGCTTGGCACTGCAGCTCCTTTTCCTCTCCTGTCCTCCACCTCGCCGGTGTTCTAACCACCGTTCAGAGAGTGATGGCAGCAGTGCACCCCCTGGATTATTGCTTTCCCTTTGTATGTTTGTGAGGTGCTGTTGTATTTTGGAGAACGAAAAACAAGCGCTTAACCGCTATCGCTTGATTTTTTGTTATTCATTCCCTTTTGCCTAATTTTACGCACACATTGCACTCGCAACATCACATATATTTGGTATACCACAGCTAAGGACTATATCTTGAAAAACAGCATTTAGACTTGGTTTACTGTTACCTCAACCCTTGATAAAGAAAAATGTGCTCTATAAAATGAACACAGGTAACGTGCTCTGTTGTAATTTTCCGATGTGTAGTATATTTTACTTCATTGATGATTCAAGAGAATTTATCGAAATATAACCTTTCTGAAATTATAATAATTATGAATAAAATTTTGTATTTCAAAAAAATTTTGACACCGTTGCTTTCAGTACTTAGCACAACTCAATCTTTAAAAGGATGACAGCACTGAGAGAACACACTGGATCGTATCGTAAACTGTTCTTTCCAGATCCATGAGATCCTTTGTCTGTCCACCATCCTTCAATTGGATTTAAGTCCAGTGACTGACGGCCATTATAAAATGTAGATTTTGTAGTCAAATATTTTGTGTTCTTGCTGAAAGATCCACTTGTGGTCAGGTTTCAGTTTCCAAGGCAAAGGCAATGAGGCAAAAATTTTCTAGTACTTGGTAAAGTTCATGGTGCCTTGGTTCACCTATTCTAAAAAACAGCAGCATTACAGGTTTAACCTTATAAAGTGCTTGAAACTGCAAAACAACAGTGACTACAGAAGTGCAATTTCTTGCCTACCTCTACAGTTTCCTGAAACATGAATCCGAGGAAATTATGTCAGGTTTTATAACAAAAAATGTGGATGCATATAGTTTAGGTAACATAATGACCTGCTTGTTCATATGTGGTTTGCCTGACTTTACAGTAATGCATTGGATGCTTTGAAATCTAATGTAATCAGATCTAATTTAGAGAACAATCGAGCTTGATGCCAGTGACACCTTCCATGAGTTCATCTTTGTGAATGAGGCTGGGTTCATCCTCACACAGCAAAGGCGACAATACTGACCGCCATTTTCATGTGGATATCCCTGGTTATCTCTGGGCAATGTTACACCATGAGCTGCTATAAGCAACCATGAGATTTTTCACCACCATGGAATTCTAGAGCCATCTAACATCAGCAAACAGCAGACATTCAAAGATGGATGTGAAGAAGCTCTTTTTCAACATGGACAGAGAGGAGCTGTCTGGCCAGAGCGGCCCTGTTAAGTTGCTGTTTGGGACAACATCGTTTTCACTAAGCAGATCTGGTCTAAAAATGATTCATCAATGATACATGATTTACAATCCTGGACCTCCCACCATACTCCCCTTTTCTCAAACCCATAGATTAGTTCTTCTGAGTATGGAAGGTGTCTACAGGAGATATCCCTGTACAGGAAAACCGCCTTCAAGGAAGCTTGTGGGGGCATCACTGTGGAGTTTTGTCAGGGATGGGTCAGACTTTCCAGGGCCTATTTACACAGCAGCCTGGCTAGAGAAAACATAGCCTGCGATCTAGATGAAAATCTCAGGCCTGACCCAGGTCAGGGACTGGATGCTGAGCCTGAGGCAGAACATCATTTTATTTGTATTACTGTAACCCCTTGCTTTGTGAAGATGCTATTTTCCTTCCTTGTTTTCTTGGGCTATATCTCCCTAGCATGAACACAATTTCAAGTAGGTAAATTATAGTTTTAAAAAAAACATAAATGATGAACAATTTAGGTATTTGGGTATTATCTGTACACTTCAGCATACTCTCTGATATGATTTACATTCTATAATATCACGTGCAACATTCATAGGGACATTTCTTAAATAGTGTTTTAAATTCCTCTCAGCATTGTTCAATATGTGTATTCAGTAGTGTCATTGTACAGTAGTGTCAACGTTTCATTTATATAACAGATAATATGGTTTAGAGTATACTATTACATTTTGATTGAGAAGTCTGGGGTTTGGCCAGTATGGTGTGAGTTTTGAAATGTGTGTGTTTGTCCTAAATGTAGCACACATCCAGGAAATGTGTTTTAGTAGTTGTGGAAAAACTCTAACCGTACCAATATTTTTGGGGGTGATATAATGTGACAGCGTTTTCAAAACAAAACGCAATGATGCGGACTTTCATAGAGTTTTAAGACGTCGCTTTTGGGTTTTGTGGCGCATGTCACAGGATAGGCTCTTCAGGGTGTTGCTATAGCAACGGCCCTTTGGTGCAAACAACACACTTTCTCTCTTCTCGTCTCTCCTCTGCTTTTCGTCTCCTGCACTCGTTCACCCATTGTTATTCTTACAAGCAAAAACCAACAACCACTTCTGGTGGAGCACAGGCCTTAACAGTGGCTAGAGCGACAGATGGAGTAAGACTCCTGGGGAGGAAGACTGAGGCAGGGGAGTAAAAAACAGTAAGGCAGAAGAATGCTTACGATAGCACCCTCTCCGGTACCAAGTTCAGATAGGGAGAGAAAGGAGTAAAGAGAGAGAATAGAGGCAGAGGAGGAAGACAGGAAGACAGAATCAGAGAGAGAAAATATGAAGGGTATGCCATGGAGTGATCTGGGGACCCTAAAGTGGACAGCCAGCCAGACAGGCCTCCAGGTTCAAAGGACGAGGGGAAATGGGAGGCTCTTTGTCTGAAGGAAAGGGGAGGCTGTGTGTCTGAAGGAAAGGAGAGGCTGTATGTAGGAAAGGAGAGGCTGGATGGAGGAAAGGAGAGGCTGTGTGTCTGAAGGAAAGGAGAGGCTGTGTGTCTGAAGGAAAGGAGAGGCTGTGTGTCTGAAGGAAAGGAGAGGCTGTGTGTCTGAAGGAAAGGAGAGGCTGTGTGTCTGAAGTAAAGGAGAGGCTGTGTGTCTGGGTCAAAATGAGACCAGACATGTACTTTAGGTGACCTTGACACCACCATGCAAACACAAACACACCACCGACACACAGACCCACAGGGATATAGAGGAATACCCACTTAGGGGCTGGAGTGTGTGTTTGGTGAGAGTGAAAGTGGGGCGGTAATACAAGTGGTCTGGTTATTCATCTGTACTGGTTTATTAAAGGGGAGAATCAGAGAGAGGGGAGATAAGTGTGTGAATGTTTTATTTAAAGGGAGACTCAATGCTTACTGACGTGCTAACAGTTGAGGCCAGATGTGCTTACACTACTCTTTCACTTACCTTCGCGAACACACACGCACAAACACTGTTTCCTCAGGTCAGCGCTCTGGGTGTCAGCAACAGTGAGGAGCGTTGTGTATTAGAGTGCCAGGCCTAATTAAAGGAAGAGAGGGAGAGAAAGATGTATTGAGGGAGACAAATGTGAGTGAGAGAGGAGAGGTCACTATCTATTAGTATGACAGGCACTGCTCAACTGGGACACACATCACACAGCATTTTCTCAGTCAGCGCTCTGGTTCAGAGCCATTCCCACACTCAATCCCACGCTTCCAAGACAATCACCATCACAATTAAATATCACATAGATAGCTAGGATGAACACACACACACACACACACACACACACACACACACACACACACACACACACACACACACACACACTGGTCTGACACACATCACGCAACGTTTCTGTTCCATTTAACATGTTGTCACTTCTTGAGAGAGGGATGGAAAGAGGTAGAGGTCAAAAGAGTTATGTTTTTGGGTCTCGTTCTGCAGTATAATGACCATGCGATTTGAGTGTTTTTACTACCAGGGTAGTACTCTCTGTATGGAATTAGAGCCCATTGCGGAAGCATCCGGCAGTAGGAAGCATCCCAGCGGTAGCTTTTCAGCACTAGTTGTTGCTGTTAACAGTTAGAACAGTGCCAACCATTCCGGCTCATGTGGGCTCCGCATTCATTCCAGTCGCATCACTGCAAGCAGCTTGACAGCCAACTGGGCCCCGCGGGCCGACACCAGCCAATGCCACTTAGCTCATGTCAGTTGCAATACTGAACAAAGATTAGATCACTGTGGTCAAGTCAGTGAGGATAGGTATTTCTTTGGCACGGAAAATAATCAGAGGTCACTTTATATTAATGAATCAACTGATATCAGGCTTTTGGATAGTGTCGATTATTGTTAATGTGTGGCTTGGCTTCTGTGATGCCTACTTTCCTTTTCTTTTTTTTTCTCTCTTTTTTACTGGATTAATCTGTCCATCTCTCTCTCCACGTAGGTAAACCATGCCACTGGTTAAGCGCAGTATCGAGCCGCGTCACCTGTGCCGGGGCGCGGTGCCTGATGGGGTCACCAGTGAGCTGGAGTGTGTTACCAACAGCACCCTCGCAGCCATCATCAAACAGCTGGGAAGCCTCAGTAAGTGGTGGGTTTTCAGAGGGGGTTGTGTGTGAAGCATAGCAGGACAGGAGATTGGTTTGGATGAAGTTTTTCAGCCAGCACAAATTAAAAACTTATTATTTAAGGATGTACCATGTCTTGGATGCATTGTAATATTAGCCAGACTGGGGACAACAGCGACACTTATCCCAAAAGCCTTTAGACCAGAGTTGGGATAAATATGAATTGAAGATCAACTGATAAACTTAAGTTAAAAAAACTAACAAATAGCTTTTTCTTAGCACGTAAATTGAAATGTATTTTTATCGCAAATTCACTTCCTTTCAATTATTTCATTGTGGTTTACAGTTCATTGAATCCCTTTGTGAATTCAGTTTGACCCCGACAGCTCACACACCGAGGATGCTTGCATGAACTATCAAGTGTAAAAACCCTTTGGTTGAGTGGAGTGCATGGTGTTACTGTGGTCTGTATTCCCTGGAGGACAGACTAGCTTCATTAGCCGACTCAGAGTTACGTATCCTTATCACCGGGACCTGAGGTGCACTTTAAAAAACACCTTTGTGCCGGTTCATTATTGATGTGTGGTACAACATGTCTTTATGCATCAGGGCTATAACAACGAAGAGTCCTTATATCTAACCAATGAAGATTCCCTGATGTAGCACTAAGCTGTGTTATGGGAGATGCAGTTGTTTTCCTCCACATGGCTGTATTCCACTGGGGATGAGTCAAGAACACAGAAACACACAAAGTGGGGCAGGCACACGTTATGTTCTCGACATGATGCAACCGATTGAGAATCCCTGCCCATTGATTAATGCCCGTCTGAGTGCGTGATGATCACATCTTTGTGTATTCCTCTCTTTCCTTGTGTCATGCTTTATTTATAATTATCCGACGTACGTGTGCGTTTCTGTCTCCACCCCTTTTAGGTCGCCATGCGGAGGACATCTTTGGAGAGCTGTTCAACGAAGCCAACAGTTTCTATATGAGAATGAACAATCTTCAAGAGAGAGTTGACTTATTGGCTGTCAAAGTCACACAGCTGGACTCGACTGTTGAAGAAGGTGTGTGTGTGTGTGTGTGTGTGTGTGTGTGTGTGTGTGTGTGTGTGTGTGTGTGTGCGTGTGTGTGCGCGCATGCATTCGTCTTACTTTGTTAACTGCCAAAGAATGTGGGCTCATGGTATAAAGCATTTTTGCAATACATTACCTACCTTCTCTGATTAAATACCTAGTTTTTGTCTAACTGTGAGGTCTCATGATCAAATGTCATAAATATTTTACTGAAAATCTTGGTTCAAAAGTATTCCTAGGGGTTTCAATAATTTTATGAAGATTATTTTATTTAGAAAAATTGTAACTAATATTTGAAATATTGTTTGTGTAAGATACATCTGATATAAAGCAATGCCATTCTTTCATGGCGTTATTTGCTCATCCTTATTAAGAGTTCCAATAATACTTCAAGGTGCTGTAAATATAGTGTTTTTTTTCAGGAATCTGTGTACGTTATTTGACAGGAAAGTAGATAAAGATAGAGGAGATCTTTTTTTTTTTAGACTTGGACATAATGTTGCAATCTCCATTGGAATGCTTCAGCCAAATATACTCTGAGTTCATCCCATAGAAAACCCATCATTCAGTGTTACTGGTCCTATTGTATTTTCTCAAGCGAGTATGTAGTCTGGTCGCAATGACAGCGATTTACCTAGATAAAGGTTACGTTTGTTTCTCTAAGACTGATATGGTTCACCACAAATGTGACATACATCCACAGATTTCAATGGGGTTTAATTTAGCGATGTTGCTGTCATCTTTACTTAGCTAGCTTTTGTTGCACTGATGAATGCATTACAGTATTCTCTTGAGCACATGTATTAGCCCCTTCCAAGCTATTAATTTGAGATGGTTAACATGTTGAGACATTACAGAAAACGTTTTTTTCCCACCCCTTTGCAACTAATCTTCTATAGGTATTTCCAAGGCCTAGCGACAATCTAGGCCTGGTTTTAGAGGCTAAGATAACAAAAAACACCTAAACCTAAACCATAATCCCAAAGCATAATATAATGTATCTTTTATCACTTAACACTAAATATTAGATTTTTTTTTTAATGGGGACAGGCAAAATGTCTACCTGAATCTTATTTTCTTAGTTTAATCAGTTTGGGGACCATTGTTCCATTGTATTGGCTAAGCACAGGGAGCTGTCAGTCAGATGTCAGAGCTCTGTGGGGCTTTTTATTAAAATGCTGGGGACCTGTAAGCAAATTATGCCCTTGTGGAGACATTTCACCAGTCTCTGTGGGCTTAGGGGTTATCTTTAAAGTAAACATTTCCTCAAACTGTGTGGTCTAACCAGAAAAATCTGACCAACGGGGCTTACTTTCCCTGTCCATTTTTAAAAAGGCTGTTAGTTCAGGGTTAGATTAGAGGTTAGATTTTGTGTAAAAGCAAAAACTGGGTTTAGGATAAGAATTTGAATTAGGGTTTGAGGTTATAGGTTATAGGTCAGGTTTAGGGCAAAAAATATTATTTTGGGGTTTGGGTAAATGGGTTTTAGAACCGGAAAAATAGCAATAATTAATTAATCAAGTGTGTGTGTGTGTGTCTCAGTGTGCTTTATGAACACAACTGTCTGACCCTTGGATGACCCAGCCCTTTGTGTTTGTGTGTGTGCTACGCACAATTGTCGGAGTGCGTTATGAATGCAAAACCGCCTGACCCAAGGACGACCCAGCCTTGTATACACGTGTCTGTGTGTGCGTCCGATTGTGTGTGTGGTCGCTGACTTGTCAAGTTGGTAGGCCAAAAGGACAGGAGAGAGGCTTTTTAAAGTGTGTGTTTGTGTGTGTGACTGCTTGCCCTCATGGCTATTTGCGTTGCCCCCGTGTATGTATTTGTTTTTTATTCTGGATTTGTATGTGTGTATGTGTGAGTGTGTGTTTGTGCACACACGTGTAAGCAGCTTTCCTGCTCCAAAATAGACCCGCCATCTATGTGACGGCTGATTACTTATAGATGGAGCTCCTGCTGTGTTTTCATATCTTTGTGTGTTTGTCTACGCCTGTATTTCTGTCTGGGTTCCAGTGGCAGACACACAGACAGAAAGGTAGAGAGGCAGACAGACTGCCTGACAGGCAGCAAGGTACAGGACACATCGGGTAACTTGTCTCTCTACGAGAGTCCATTTTGAAGTGTCAGGGTTGTCAGGGCGTCTTCGCCTGAATTCGTCTGATAGGCACTGTGTGAAAATCCAGTCATCGCTTGAAAGAGGATTTCAGAAATGGCTACGGTGGCCCTGGAGGCTCCATCGGGGATTTGAAAGTCAGTGTCTGTTCATGCCTGTTTGCAGTGAGGATATTGCCCTGTCACCACGCCCTGCACTGGCAAGGCGACGCCGAGTGAAGGATGAAAGGAGGCAGCTACTACATTCCTCCTTGCGCTCTCTCACTCCACTCCATCACTCGTCCGTGTCCCCCCTTCGCTTCCTAGCTCTCATTTTCTCGACATCCGCCCCCGTTCCTTGTCCTCCCCCCTTCAAAGAGAAACACAGTCCCTGGACAGGCTAGCAAGGGGGGGTGCTATGAATACTTTATGAGTTGCACAGCTCAGCCAATTTCTATTGGTCTTCTGCCAATAGTGAGAGAGAGAAACGGGGAAGGGGGGTACTAGGGGAAAGACTGAGAGAACGAGAGAGGAGGTAGTTGGCATTACAGGAAAGGGAGAGAGGGTAAGCCGAAGAGAAGACAGAAAGAGGCAGAGGGAAAGATTGGTGGGGGAAGGGGTGAAGAGAGAGCAAGCAATAGGAGGGAGTGGGGTGCTTGAAGATGTGCTTTAGATTAAAGAAACATTAACTACGACTCCATAATTCATTCGCCCAGTGGGGTTTCTGGAAGTATCAAGCAAATCGACCAAACACTATCGACATGCAATTGGATATCACAACTTGCAGCTCATTGGCTTTTCCAGGGGATGTTTTTGTAATTGGACTATTTTTCCTTTTTAATATGAAAGTATTTTATAGTGCAAGTTGTCTTACACACACACGCACACATGAGACAGAAACATATATCTGCGACAGGAGGTTGTTTCTGTGTGGATGTGTGTCAATCCCTTAAATCCATGGGTGATATCACACCGTGTAGCACTCCAGGTTCTCCCAGCTGGCTCTACTACGCTGACGTGAGTTCCAGTCTAATAACACTGTGTCCGTATCACTGTAACATCTGCTACCGTCACTGCTTTATTTTGGAGCTACAGAAATAAAATATAGATTAGAACACAAACAGACACACAGACAAACATATAAACGACGTATTACAGAAACTTGTGGACCAAATAGAAACGTATGATATCTGGACATGCTGGCTGTATTCCTTTATCTACTTTGATTTTTCATCTAGTTTTCCTGGGTCACCATTACCACAGGACAGGGGCGTGTCCACTGGCTACAGTGTTGCCAAGGGAGACCTCCCTGTACTGGGCGTGGTTAATTAAAATAAAGGGGTCAGTGTAGGTCTATTGACCAGATCATTTCATAGTTCATTTAGAAGAATGAAAAGCTGCACTTTAAGGTTTTTAGTGTGTGTTTAAGATCAGTTTCCCTGACAAAGACTACTACTGACGAAAAGCCGTTCTTCTCTGAAGTAGTTTTCAACCAGGCACTATTAATGATCCAAGGAATTATTACATACAATAAACGGTACAAGTATTTAGTACATTAACCATTAATTTCAAACAATTTAGTTTGAAAACTTGTTGACTGTTTTGTGCGCATCTCTGTGTTTTTCAGTGTCTCTGCAGGACATTAACATGCGCAAGGCTTTTAAGAGCAGTACCATCCAGGACCAGCAGGTGGTGTCCAGGACCTCAGTCCCAAACCCTGTGGTTGAGATGTACCATCGCTGTGACAAACCTCCACCTCTCAACATCCTCAGCCCCTATCGGTCAGTACCTCAATATAATGAGCCCCTATTGGTCAGTATATTTCACATCAGAAATCAACTTTATTGGTTGGTTATTTCAGAATAACCTTTGATATGAGCTTCGAGAAGGTTAGAGCCCCGTCTCATGAATGCTCCATAATTGAGTCTTTAAAGCAGCTGC
>JACXGJ010015558.1:0-13332 GCA_016801105.1 Esox niger | reverse complement strand
GTTGGCTTGAGAAACTCAACAGAACACAGAGGTACTAATTAACTCTTGAGCACAGGTGTATAGATAGAACACACGTCCTGTCTATTCCTCCTGCTAGGAGTTGCCCATGTAACTGTCACAGGCTTGAGGGATAGGACCACTGACCATATGTTGGAACAACCCATACAAGGGTCATTTAGGCCTTTCTTATTGGAGGGTACTTGGCTGGGTTTGACCCTAGGCCGCCTCTCTTGTATTATAAGTACTGTGGAACTTCCTGTATTCTTTGGAGAAGCACAAAGGAACATCAATGTCTCATGCTGAATAAAATGGCTCTCCCCTGACTTTGGTTGCATAACTTTTGTTCTTGAACATCATCAGAACAGGAAGCTAACATTAGTTATCAATCTAGTAAGGGCTTTTGTCCCGAATCATTCAGGTTGGTCAAGTTCACTGTCTTGTTGCAGCCGTGTATAGGAAGAAGATTCATGTAGTTAACAGGAGTGCATTAGACAAATGAACGTGTGTGGTAAGAGAAAGAGGTGTGTGTCAATTGGAAGTGTTCAATGAGAGGAGGATAGGTTGAGCTAGCCGGCTACAGTATTGTGATGTAATGTGCTGTTTTAATATTTAATTTCCATTTAATTGCATGACATAAGTATTTGATCACCTACCAACCAGTAAGAATTCAGGCTCTCACAGACCTGTTAGTTTTTTTTTTAAGAAGCCCTCCTGTTCTCCACTCATTACCTGTATTAACTACATCTGTTTGAACTTATTACTTGTATAAAAGACACCTGTCCACACATTCAATCAAACAGACTCCAGCCTCTCCACAATGGCCAAGACCAGAGAGCTGTGTAAGGTTATCAGGGATAAAATTGTAGACCTGCACAAGGCTGGGATGGGCCACAGGACAATAGGCAAGCATCTTGGTGAGAAGGCAACAATTGTTGGTGCAATTATTAGAAAATGGAAGAGGTTCAAGGTGACGGTCAATCTCCCTCGGTCTGGGGCTCCATGCAAGATCTCACCTCGTGGGGCATCTATGATCATGAGAAAGATGAGAGATCAGCCCAGAACTACATGTCAGGACCTGGTCAATGTCCTGAAGAGAGCTGGGACCACAGTCTCAAAGAAAACCATTAGTAACACACTATGCCGTCATGGATTAAAATCCTGCAGTGCACACAAGGTCCCCCTGCTCAAGACAGCGCATGTCCAGGCCCGTCTGAAGTTTGCCAGTGACCATCTGGATGATCCAGAGGAGGAATGGGAGAAGTTCAAGTGGTCTGATGAGACAAAAATAGAGCTTTTTGGTCTAAACTCCACTCGCCATGTTTGTAGAAAGAATAAGGATGAGTACAACCCCAACAACACCATCCCAACTGTGACATATGGAGGTGGAAACATCATTCTTTGGGGATGCTTTTCTGCAAAGGGGACAGGACAACTGCACTGTATTGAGGGGAGGATGGATGGGGCTATGTATCGCGAGATCTTGGCCAACAATCTCCTTCCCTCGGTAAGAGCATTGAAGATGGGTCGTAGCTGGGTCTTCCAGCATGACAATGACCCAAAACACACAGCCAGGGCAACTAAGGAGTGGCTCTATAAGAAGCATCTCAAGGTCCTGGAGTGGCCTAGCCAGTCTCCAGACCTGAACCCTATAGAAAATCTTTGGAGGGAGTTAAAAGTCTGTTTTGCCGAGCGACAGCTTCAAAATCTGAAGGATCTGGTGAAGGTCTGTATAGAGAAGTGGGCCAAAATCCCTGCTGCAGTGTGTGCAAACCTGGTCAAGATCTACAGGACACATATAATCTCTGTAATTGCAAACAAAGGTTTCTAGTCCAAATATTAAGTTCTGCTTTTCTGATTAATCAAATACTTATGTCATGCAATAAAATCCAAATTAATTATTAAAAATTCATACAATGTGATTTTCTGGATTGTTATTTTAGATTCCGTCTCTCACAGTTGAAATGTACCTATGATAAAAATACAGATATATATATATATATAAATACACACAGTTGTGCTGATAGGTTTGCATACCTTGGCAGACATTATCACATTGTTGTTTGGCTCCTTTTTAAATTATAATGATAACAGAAATCACCCAAATGGCACTGATCAAATGTTTACATACCCTTCAATGTTTGGCCTTTTCACAGACACTCAAGGTGAGACACACATGTGAAAATGACAATTAAAGGTGAATTTGCCACACCTGTGGCTTTTAAAATTGCAATTAGTGTCTGTGAGTTTGTTAGCTCTCACGTGGATGCACTGATCAGGCTATATACTGAGCCATGGAGAGCAGAAATTAACTGTCAAAAGAACTGTGTAACAAGGTAATGGAACGTAATAAAGATAGAAATGTATATGAAAAGTTATCCAAAGCCTTGCAAATGCCAGTTAGTACTGTTCAATCACTTATTAAGAAGTGAAAAATTTGGGGATCTTCTGATACCAAGCCAAGGTCAGGTAGATAATGAAAGATTTCATGCTAAAGTGCCCGAAGAATTGTTCAGGATACATAGAGAAACCCATTGTTATGCTCAGGAAAAATATCGGCTGCTCTGGAAAAAGATGATGTGGTTGTTTCAAGAAACAAAAATGAGCTGCATGGTCGAGTTGCCAGAAAGAAGCCTTTACTGCTCCAATGCCACAAAACTGCCCGGTTACAAAATCCTAGACAACACCTGGACATGGCTAACAGCATCTGGCACACACCAAATTAGCTATGTTTGGAGAGGGTCAACAAGGCCTATAGTGAACAGAATACCATCCCAACTATGAAGCATGGGGGTGGCTCACTGATGTTTTGGGGGTTTGTGAGGTCTAAAGGCACAGGCAATTTTGTGAAAAATGATGGCAAGATGAATGCCGCATGTTATCAGAAAATATTGGCAGACAATTTGAATTCTTCTGCACAAAAGCTGCACATGAGATGCTTTTGGACTTCCCAGTATGACAATGACCGTAAACACAAGGCCAAGTTGACCCTCCAGTGGTTACAGCAGAAAAATATGAATGTTCTGGAGTGGCCATCAGTCTCCATACCTTAATATCGTTGAGCCACCTTGCCTGCTCACTCATGGTTTCTTTACATATGGTACATGATAAATGGTACCAATTCTCCAAGGGTATGCAAACTTTTGAGCACAAGTGTATATATATATATATTTGTGTGCCATGTAAAATACAGTTATTATCAGCCTAGAGGTCACATGTTGAGTCTGAGGGGTATTCGACTGGGGATCACATGCATTCACCCCACAAATTCAGGCCACGTTGCTGTCCCATAAAACAGACAGATGATAAAGATACATTATTATGGGCCAAACCTAACCTAAGTCGTTGCTATGAATTGTGGGTTGTCAATTAGGCCATGATTGCTCTAATTATACTGTCAAAATAGCTCTCCAGAATTACAAATTTTTTTGCTCAATAGACCTTTCTTGATCATTTTAGTGCAAAATTCAGAAGAAGTTAAATCTCAAAACACCTAGATTGCTAAATATAATTTCCTGTTAGTTGGCCGTGAAATTATTTAATCTAAAAGAAATTGGTAATAATACGTTGCAGCTCATAAATGCCTTCACAATCACCCCACGCTCCATAACCTATGCTATATTACTTTTGGTGACACTGTAACAAATTATCCAGGAGAGTAGATGAGAAGAAACAAATTCATATCAAAAGGTAAAGATCTATGTACACAGCGAAAGTTGTCACATTCAAGCCATACATTTTATCCTCAACTTACAAAGATCGGGTTAAGAAACGCAACATTTTCTCATTGAGTTAAAATGGAAACATGTGACATCCATCCCTTTAAGTGTTCAAACTTGCTTGCTGGCTTTAATGTAACAAACAAATATTAATGGTGTTTGACTAACTGCGATGGTCATAATTTGGATTCCAGTTTTAACAGAGGTTTTGAGACGTTTCATGATTAGTTCTAACATTTCTCCTACTTCTATTTTCCTCTTGGTTTGATGTGGCTCATTTAGCTTTTTCCACCTGTCTGGATAATCAGCTCTTGCAGCTGTGCCTAGTGTTTACGGTCTACAACAAGGGCAAAGCTTCACACCTGTTTTCTCCCTAGAGGATGAGCCTAAAAAGTAAAAGACAAAAACAAGAAAACATTCTGAGAAGGAATACAAGAAAATATAAATGTGTAAATAAGCCAACAGGAATGCAAACTAATGCAGGCACTGCACCTATTTTGAAGTGCCACAGAGATTGGAGCATATCCAGGTCATAAGGCAACCTGTCTAAGCAGTAAGATAATCTGTTAGCATCCGCACACTAATGTTGGTTTCACTGGTGTCGTGTGACCTGGATCGTAAATTGAGCTCAGCTCAATGGGTGTGGTAGCTTGCCGTGTAGCATGTTTTGTAGGCATGAGTGTAACAGAGTCAAGAACATACTTATGTCCAGCTCTCGACTTTTGGCATGCTGCAATATGTTTGGGTGGCATTGACTGACTAATGTTCTGGAAAACAAAAATGGTGGTGACAGCTTTGACCATCTTCTCTTTTCAGGAAGGTGACATCTGTCAAAACTTAAAATTGTCCTGTTCTGACACAGTCAGTTCTCAGATTGCCAAGTTAGCTGGATCAGTGGGCAGAGAATTGTTTTTGGACTTCACTAGCAATAGAACCTCTTGTGGTGGTGTCCCTTTTTTATGAGTACTTGGCTCAGTAACAAAAGAAACTAGAAAACAAAAATAAACTGACACTTCACAGTCAGGTAATGATAAGAACATAGGATTGTATCCTTCCATTTTATGGACTAGATTGATTTTGTCTAATTTAAAATAGATTGTATGTATCGTCATCTGAAATCTTGAGGTTGGGTTATCACTCACCAACATCTTGTGCTCACTCACCAATATGAGGCTCAACAGATGGAGAGGGTAGCTGTGTCTTCCAATCACTTTCAGTAAAGGATTCATCTTCATTATGTTCCTTCATTATGAGAATTTGGCTCAGCAACAGAAGGATCTAGTAGACAAACCTAAATTGAACCCTCAGATTCAAGTGATGATCAAACTACCAGATACTGTATGAATTATGTTATTTTTGCATGTAAAGTACTAGTTAGTCAGCTATGGTAAAATACAAAGAAATAATCTTAACTCACCTTAAGATTAGCAATCAAATGTAGTTTATAGAGCCCTTTTTACATCAGCAGATGTCGCAAAGTTGTGGTCCAAGGACTCTTGTACACTTAAAGTATATCTTGGATCCAATTGAATACCTTACTATATAATTCAGACCAACAGCATAGGTTTGTATTGTTAATGGGGGGGGGTCAGGTTCAATGGATCCCAGGATTTTCACTCTTTTCCAGGGGTTTCACAATGACCTGTCTCTAATTTCGAGGGGTCGTGAGAACCCCGCCACCCTAATTCTACACCCCTGATTCAGATTGACATTTGTTCCCAACACAATACTATAGTATACCTAGGGACTGTAACACACTCTGGAGACACTGTGACCCCATCTCAAACAGGGCCAAGCAAGCTGAAACAAAAACTTTAAAAAACTTTTTGCCAGAAGTACCAGCCAACTGCAACCACCCTGAGAGAGGGTGGCGCATAACCCACAGATTTCATTGCCATTGCATGTGTGTTAGGGGTGGCATGTATGAACTTAAGTGCGCTTGTGAATCTGCCCCCAAATGGCACTGGAGAGAGGACATCCCAATGGAAACGTGATCCTGCTAGGCAAAGACAGCAGGGATGGTTTGTTAAGCCGGTGCCTTGCAATTCATCTTCACACCCCTGGGTCAGACTAGATTTAATAACAGAACTAGTTTCTCACATTAATCGGCAGACCATTCCATAATAATTGATCTCTATGGGAGAAAGCATTGGCTCAAGCTGTTTGTTTAGAAATTCTAGGTACAGCAAGGAGGCCTGCATCTTGTGACAGTAGTGGAAGGTATGTTTGGCTGGACCAATTTGGATAGATATGTAGGTGCAAATCCATCTAATACTTGGTAGATTAACAGTAAAACTTTAAAATCAGCATTACTCTTAACAGGCAGCCAGTGTAGACAGTCTAATTCTGGAGTAATGTGACCTTTTTTTGTTCATATTCACATTCTAACACATGTATTTAGCACTGATTTATGTGTATGTAATGTTTTATAATTGGTATCGGAAACATTGCAATAGTCTAATCTTGAAAAACAATAGCATGAGTTAGCTCTTTAGCATAATAAATGAACATCTGTTCCAAAGATTTGAAAAAAACACTAGAAATATATTTGATATGTTAATCAAAACTGAGATCTGTGTTGATGGTAATGCTGAGGACTTTCACTGTTTTTTGGGGATATGACTGTAGAGGTTCATTGTGAGATCTGACAGCAAATCTCTGTGTTGCTTTGGAACTAAAATTAGCATTTTATAGTTTAATAATAATCCACTTTCTTTTGTCTAAAATACTAGATTCCATGCTGGAATGTACAACTGTGCGTCGTCTACATAGCAATGAAAATGTAAGTGTTCTGTCCTCTTTGTCAGAGGACAGACCATCTATATATACGAACCAATGTCTTTCCAACTGAAAGCTTTTCCAATCTAAACCTGACAAGAACGTGTCCATGTACCCCAACTTGCATTTCTAATCTTGTCAGAACAAGGGATTGATCAGTGATGTCGAAGGAAATACTGAGGTCAAGAAGCATGAAGACACAGAACCATTGTCTGATACCATTAAAAGGTTCTTTGCCAAGTTCAGTGATGGGGTTTGAAACCAGACTGGACCATTTTGTAAAAATTCTTTATCTAAAGAAAGGTTGCTGGGCAATAGCTTTTAACAGAAAAGTTTGAGAGGCACCGGAGGTGTGATAATAGCTGGTTTCATTTATCTAAGACTTTATTACTGCCACTTAGTGGGTTTAATTCACATCCAGAACAATTTAAAACTTGTTGAAGAATACAGGTTTGAGAACTTCAAGTGTCCCCATTGATGCCACATCCTGGCAGTTTTGATCATTCTCAGGGCAACTTGAATTTTGGTAACTGTGCTTATTTAGGGAGGTGTCTAATGAACATAACTTTTTGTCAAAAGAGTAAATGTATTCATCACCGCTGATCATTTCACTTGTAGAATGTTGCCCATGGAAATCAAATGTCAGTCTAACATGTTTGTTCTAGTGCCAAGCCTGCCGCAATAAGAGAACATTAGACACAAAATTGTGAGAGAAGAAAAAGTCTCTCTGTTTTGGTTGATATCTGTGGTATCCAAAGTTTACTTCAACCTATGGTGTTTTTATTAACTCAGAGTAAGATTAACTTACCAATGTATGGCAAATAACCAGGTGGCTATGACAGGTGTCAATGAACATAGGCTACAAACATTTTTCATTGTTCCAGAAACACAGTTGCCAGCTTGAGACTCAATCCAGCCAATTAGCCTAGGTACAGCCATTTAGAGGTTAGAAAGCTTGGCCTAAAAATACATCTTAAAAAGTGTGGTGTCTGAACACGTCTACTGTAAAATAGCTGAATGAAAAAGGGAAATCTAACAATGCTCTGACTTTGAACTGCTGAAAGCAGTTTACAAATTCTCACTGGATATTCCATTTCATAACAGAGAAAACCTATTATTAGAGTTTGCAATCCTCACATTCTTTTTTATTTAGTGTTTTTATTAGTTTCATCTCCTTTCTATCAGTGATATTTTATTTGAATTCAATAAACAACATTTCTCTGTTACTCACTGCTGAGGCACTGTTGAGGAATTTATTACGATGCTATTTTAGTCATTACAGGTGATGCATAGTTTATACATTAGCGGATCACGATGTTGTGTGCTGACAGTATAGGGAAGTTCTAAACAGATGTGCCATTTTGAAAAGAAAACTGTTATTATTAAACTGTTATTATAAAGAAAGATATTGTTATTATCATTACTACCGTTATTGTTTTTACTAAAATGCCTTCATAGATAGAAACATACAGAACTGTTTCAGACACTCTTTATATTCATGGCAGGTATCTGACAATGTTATGACAGTTTTTAGACATTCAGTTCAAACAAAGTGCATGGTTGGCGCAGGACAATCGTAAGGACAAATGAACGCCTTCAAAATGCTAATTGAGAGCTTTTGTGGATACAGTGGCCAAGTGTTGGAGCCAGAGGGTTGACGTTCTGCCTGGCGCATCAGAAACAGCCCAGAACTACAATAGCTGCTAAATCACAACAAAGTATGGATTGTGAGAATGGCTCGCGGGATAGAGAGTAGAACACAGGGCTTATGTCAGATCAAGAGCTTTAATTCTCTTTCCTTGCCTCCTGGTATTGCTTTTCTTTGTGGTCATGCTTGATGTCCTTAGTAAATCCTAACTGGTCATTTTAGGTCAACAATGAACAATGATTTAAAGTCTTTTTTTTAGAATCAGTTCTACCCAAGTTTAAAATGAAAACCAGGGTAGCTTTTATATATATTTACACAGGTTGTTTGGTGAAACGGATTGAGAATGTGCTCACAACAATTGGGATTGTTCATTTTTAATATGTGATAGTTTATTACTAATTAATCTACAATATAATAGAACACACCAATTGTTTAATAAGAATGTATGCTGAGGAGTATATTCTAAGGTTTAACACACTAACCTCCAGATAGGCTTACAATGAGGATGATACATGACAAGTTCTATGTTTTTTTGTCAAACTTATAACTCTTAGCTTGACCATTTGGAATCAATACGTAAACTGTTGTTTTACTGACTGCTAAAATATGCCACCAAATGTTCTCTGATGTTTGGCAAGGCTAGTCAAGTTAGTTTCCGAGTTCCGCGAGACAGCACATCTACTGTGATGTTAAAGAGGAAGATAATTATCTTTCTGGCTTAATTATCTTTCTGTGAGCAAGCACAGATACAAATGATTTTTTAGCTGTTATATTAACAAAACATTGAACATAAATAGGGCATGGCTGTCTTCTACTTCTAGTTCCCTCATCCAACACTCTACTGTTTCACCTTTGGAGAGGGGCAAAACATTTCTCGTCTAATTATACCAAAACAGCATTTAATGCTTTATCAGCATTGACATTGACATTTGTAATTTTAACTACTAATAATCAGTTTTTGTGTAACATGAGATGTGAGTAAAAATGTAATTCAAGGATTGGCCTAGCACACCATACTCTTTGAGTATGGACCATAGAGCATAAAAAAAAACAAAAAACATTATTGTTATAGAATTGTGATTGGACACATGCTTGTGAATATCCACGGGGGGACTATGCGTACACTATTTATATAAAACCTGCTAATACAGTATATAGCCTCACAACCATGCAGACATGCATGAAAACAGTCACACACACACACACACACACACACACACACACACACACACAGTGAACAAGTAGTTTGATTGGACAATTGAGGATTTGATGAGTCTGCCAACAATTAGACCAAGTTTCTTTCTCTGTTCTAGGCGCCTGCATACAGGAGCCGATGCAGTCCATTGAGGTGAGCAATTTGATAGGCGTGTTTGAGGTGCTGTGTCTAAGGACAACAAAAGCTTCTAGAAAAGGCCCGTCAGCCTCAAGGGCTGCAACACTTTCTCTGTGCTCCCTTTCTGGGCCTAAATTGCATAGTTTTTAGAGTTAATCTAATTGCCTGCCTGCTCGACCAACCTCTGAGAGGAAGGATAAGGTGGAGGTGGGAGAGATGAGTGGAGGATAGGAGGAGTGAAGTGGGAGATAATGGAAGGATGAGCAGAGGGATGGGAGGGGCTGAATGTCTAGAGCGAGGGTGGGGGGAGGGGGGAGAGAGACGGTGAAGGACAGAGTGGAGAAAGAGATGAAGGTGATGTGAGAGAGAGAGAAAAAGACCCATGAAGAAATATCTCAGCGTTCCCTAGACCTGACTAGGGTTCCCAAGCGACAGTAATACACAGAGGCGCACACGACGTTAGAGCACAGCAGGAAAGCGTGGCCACAACCTGCATGTGATTATAACTCCTCAACTCAGATATTTCGAAGTTATTTCCACCCTTTATGACCAACGCTGGCCACAACCCAGATAGGTCCCCCAAAAGTCAGACCTGCCCTCCTTGCTGTACCTCCTCTACAGCGAGGATCCCACCAGATCAGGATCCCACCTACACCCACTCAAGCCCCGTGCGTAACCTAAGATGCATGTATTAGATGCTTGGCATGCGATACTCATAAGGAATGGTCCGAATCTCACATGAAAACTGTAGCAAACGTTATGGAAAGCTTTTACTTTCTCATCTTGAAAAATACAAGGTCTGACTTTCTCCGCCTTTGGCCTGAATAGCAGAAACCTGGACCTCATTAACAGAATTTGAAAAAGAGACGTGTTTTTTTTTACAAGAAACATGGGATGGAGGAGATGGACTTACTGGGTGCCCTCAAGGCTGCAGAGAGCCAAGAGGACCATTCACCAAACCATCAGGAGACAAACGGAAGAAATTCAAATGGGTAAGACACTTTGCTACCCACTCGATAGACCACTTTACAGAGTTAATCAAAGCTGTATGTATTTTTTTTACCTCTTTATAAAAATGTAAAAGCAAATAGAAACATGTAATCCTGTGTTCCCTGTATTATCCCTATAGATTTCCTATAACAATAATTGTTTCCAAAAAAGTCAGTCATGTCACAGACTAGTCTGTGGTAATTTAAAAGCCAGAACTGGAAAAGGACCAGGCCCACTTACCATACACGGGAACAAAAACGCACCTGGTTACATTACTGGCAATGTTCCCTTCTCAACATGCCGCATTAGCCACTCATAACTCACAACACAACAAACAAAAATGTGTCAAGACACAAATGTGCTATGACGACACACTACAAATAGACAATAGTAGGGTTCAAGCATGTCCCCGTCACCACATCTGTCCCCATCGTTGACAGCTACATTTAAATGAATGCATTAAGTTGCTCTAAACAAGAGCATATACAAAATTGATCGTCTGTAAATGTAAGGGAAGCTCTTTGTAGAAGGCCCATCTAAAGCTTATCCATGGACGGCAGTACTGTGGTACTCTATCACAGTGTTCAATCCCATTAAACTGCAAGCCATTAGGAAAGAAAACAACAATAAGAAATGCTTTGATGAGGATTGTAAAAGCCTAAGACAAAAATCTGAAACCAGAAACACCAGAACATTTGCCTTTATTATGGAGAAACATTAAAGCAGTACAGAAACACACCAGTGTAGTTGAATAATCTATAGATATATCTGGATAGAACAGTTGTTATTAGCCCTTATAACAATAAACCAAGAGCACAAATAAATAAATAAATAAATTATTTTATCACATGAAATTACAGGAGAAAATACAAATTCTCCAACCCTAAATGCCTATGCTGTTGATGATATACTAAACGCAATGATGATATACAGACCACTATTTCAAATAAGCACATTCTTCAACATTATCCTAATCTCTAGCATCTAGTATTTAGTATGAAGTTCTTATCACCCCAAATCATAAAAATGAAGACACATTGACCACAAGGATTACAAAGAATCTGTGTAAAAAGCAACCACTGGAAACTCCTCAGCTTTATCATCAACCGCAGACTCAGACAGTTGCTCAGTGAAAACAATAATCATGTGTAAATGTGAAATTGGCTTGTTGTAAAAGTACGACAAACAATGTGCACACCCTGTACACCTTAATCCAAAAGTCTGTAGCTCTCAGCTCGGACTTGAAAATGAAGTGCCTACTTTTTCCACATCTTGTGCTTCTATTCCCAACTAGGGAAGGCCTAGAGATGCACTTAGATTTTCTGCAGGAATCCTGTCAGACTTGGGCCCAAAAGTGAATGTCAGTAAGAGAAAAATAATGATGTTGCAATAAAAGGACACCGGAACCATGAGCGTAAACGATACCTTGACACTGCTGCCCCCTAGAACGAATACGGAATTTCAGCTCTCTCTGCCAAGACATGGGCACTAGAGCTAACACCAAGAAGGCGGTGAGTGATCCAAGAGACAAGGAAAGTTGCCATTGATTCATAAAATGGGACAAATTCCGAACCAAAAAAATTGCATGTTGCATTCTGCAAACCTATCCTTTAATGCAAAATGCTAAATCCCGCATGTCAGGCAGAATTAGGACCATATCCACTTAAATCCACATAAATCCAATCTAGAAACCTCAATTTCACACCAACCTATAGAAAATCGTCCATAAGCACATATCTACAGAATGATTATAGAAGAGCTTTCTGAAGGTTTCCAGGTACTTATTTTGCCTCAACAGTGTGTGGAATGAACATAAAAATAATAGTTTAAATGTAGGCTACATTTGTATGGGAAAATGAGTTTCCCAATCTTTCCCCCACGCTTTCCATTGTTTGGGTCAAGTTCCATTAACCTCTTTACTGCATGCATTACATTTTTCCTATTTCCACCTTGTCTCACTAATTGACAAGAGCTCAATGGACCTGGGTACTAGCACCTCACATCTTCTATTGCTAAGCGTTTTAACGTTTTAAATGTAACATACTTTTGGATGGGGAATATGGAATATATATATATATATATATATATATATATATATATATATATATATATGTAGAGAGAAAGAGTGAGAGATATGTGAAATAGGTTACATTGTAAATCTGACCATGTGTTCTTTCCTAACATTCACAGGTTTCCTGTTTGATGAACATTGGTGCATTTATTGTACAACTACTGCCATTATTCATTCAACATCCCGGCTACAAGACTCAGCTCCTCTTTATACGTGCAATGTGAACCAAAGCACTTCACTAAGTACTATATTGTTGAAACTTTATTCTATTATTCTCAGTTTGCATTAATGTTCGCCTTGTTTTGACATGTAGTTTTTCAGCACATAGATGTTTATTTTACCAAGAAAACACAGTTAATACAATTGCTGTATGACTTTTGATACAAACACTGCTGTGGTCACTGGTGTTTGGCTTGGGTCCTATTTTATAGACAATATACATGCATTTGAGTACCAAGCCAGTAGAGAACAAGATAACGTTTTAGTAGAAAGTCCGAAAAGCCGTAGTGGAGCAGACTGTGTTGGAGTTGGGTCCAGGACAGAATTTTGCATGGAATTTTGTGGCTTAATGTAATAGATGGAATAGCTAATTATGAAAGGTTGCCCCCTGTTTTCAGGTATGGATCAGATTTTTGCCAAAAATGTTAACCACTGATTCTGGTCATTTTCATGACAATGGACTTGTCTGTTGTTCATAGTCCCTGAAGCTGCTGTGGTACATTTACTTGAAGGCTGCTACATCAAATATTGTTCATGCATTTTGTTCAGGTTACCCAGGAGGCTAATTAACTGAGTA
>JACXGJ010015557.1:0-13346 GCA_016801105.1 Esox niger | reverse complement strand
GAAAATACTTGGCAGATGAAGTTTCCTGTTAAGGGTGTCTCACCTGCTGTTGGAGTCTGGGTGGTGCAAAGAATATGTATCCATGGGAACGTTCTCCACGGCCATCTCCGACAACAACAAAGACTTCCTGTGTTTCAGACTGCAACGGCTACGCACCTCCTCTGACACAGTGAGAAGGGCTTCACACACACACACACACACACACACACGACCCCCCCCCCACACACACACACATATACACATCTTCATCTGCACTCGGGGCACAGAAGGAGAAAAGTCATATTCAAGGTCAGAGGTTAAAACCACTAACATAAAATGAGTTCACTTCATTACTGCCATTATCCACTGTCCTTGACATGGTCACATTGCTGTCACACACACGTGTAGACAAACGGGCTCACATACACATGCCACACACACACACACACACACACACACACAAACACACACACACACACACACACACACACACACACAGCTTGCACGCGTACACTCACAATGACATTCACATCCCGAATCCTCTGACCCTGACAGGACCTTCTACAGAGGTATTGATGTACTGTTTCCAATGTAAAATGTTGACCCACAGTTACCATGTAAGATTGTCAACTAGGCCAGCATAAGTGTGAAAACTAGAGACAAAGTCACCAGAAAGTCAGGCTTATTTTCTGTGATTTGAGTTTGGTAGACGCTTGGTATGTATAGTTAAGACAAGACAGCCTTGAGGCGTTTGACGTCTAACACACACAGAAACGCACTCTCTCCATTACAACCACACACTCAATCATTAACACACACACACACACACACACCATTACAAACCAAAAGTAACTCTTAGATTCTGCACAATAGAGCGAAATGGAGAGGGCGTATGAAAGAGAGAGGGATGAAAGTGGAAGAATGAGAGGGGGGTAATGGACTCATTTGAAAACCCTTATTGTCTCATTTCCTTTCTCCATCAGTCCATCATTCCCTGTCAATCACAGATCCGCTGTCATTCACGAATAAAAGTGTTTTAATATAATATTCCATCTTCAAATCTGCTTCGTCTTTCCTTTACACGGAGCACAGTCATGTGATGGAAATGGCTTTGGAATAGAATGAGCTGTTAAATAAGAAGAAATATACATTAAAGAAAGATCCTAATAAAAAATGAAACATCAGGACGTTGTCTTATGGTCACCTGACCGTCCGTAGAATGTTCCCGTGTTGCTGGGTGGTTTGTTGATTGGTTACATACAATGAACTGGCTATTATGGGATGCTTCTGAATTTATCCCAAAGATACCTAGGTGTTTATATGTAGTGTGTGTTATTGACTGCGTTACTGCCTCCCAGGGTGCTTGCATCATTTGTAGTGGACCAAAGCATTATACAGAGTTGTATTTTTCTGATGACATAGCCCTTGGCCCCCGTTGTTCAGGTCCTGGAAATGGCTTCAATCTGCAGTTTTTCACCCCTGTGACAGAAGCCTGAGTGCCACGCGTACTGTTCTACGCATGCACACATACACACACCAGTTTGAGCCTTCGGATATCCTCCGCGGCAACGAGTCAGGACACGAGAGATGGCATAGAGAGCACGTGTGTTATGCTTGTGTCTCTGCGTGCGCGGGTGTTTGTTTCGGTGTGTATCTGTCCATGTTTGTGGGGGTCAGGGATATGACAGCAGCGATGCTGCTGACCTGGCTAAAGCTGTCGCTGGGGGCTGAATGTCAGCGGGGCTCAGAGGGAACTATGAAGTAGAAATGTTGTCAGACTCGCTCTCTTCACTCACAGAGAAACGATACGAATAGGGCAGAGACTGATACGAGTAGGGAGAGGGAAGGAGACAGGAGGGAGACAAACTCGAAAATATACTATGATCATTAGGGAAGGAGAAACTGGGGAGATGGAGAGAGTGAGGACAAAGGGGGGAGACAGAGTGGTGGAGGGAAGCGGGAGAGATGAGGGCGATGTAGCGCTGGAGTGATGGAGTGGGATAGATGAGGAAGAAGGAGAAAGGTTGGCCTGGGAGATGGAAAGAGGGGGAGATGGGGAGGATGGAGAAAGGTTGGGCTGGGAGATGGAAAGAGGGGGAGATGGGGAGGATGGAGAAAGGTTGGGCTGGGAGATGGAAAGAGGGGGAGATGGGGAGGATGGAGAAAGGTTGGGCTGGGAGATGGAAAGAGGGGGAGATGGGGCGGATGGAGATGGGGGATTAGAGGAGGAGTGCAAGAGAAGGGTCCAGACATGTTGTGTCAGCGAGAGAAAAACGGGAGTTAAAACAAGACAGTACATTCAAATGAAAGGTTTGTCGTTAAGGAGTGGTGGGAGAACCCACATGAGTTATTACAGAAACCATTTTCCACAGAGTCGATTCCCAAAACATTCTTCCAAAGCGTTATTGGACAACTTCAATTTGAGGAACCCCTGAAGATATAATTTTGAAATGTTTAATTTTACAGGGTCACAGTTAGGGGTGTGTTGGTGCCTGAGGGCACATCCATTAACAAATGTGTGTATGTGTGTGTATGTGTGTGTATGTGTATGTGTGTGTATGTGTGTGTATGTGTGTGTATGTGTGTGTATGTGTGTGTATGTGTGTGTATGTTTGTGTGTGTATGTGTGTGTATGTGTGTGTATGTGGTAATGTGTGTCCCATAAGCTGTCTCAAGTAGTCCTGATGTAATTCCTTCAGCAGTGGTCCTCTCTGTAGATGAGGCTCCAGCAGCAATAGTCATTTTGTCCACCGCTGTGATGTCGTGTCTTTATTAGTGTCGACGGCCCCAAGGCTGGACGACATATTTACTGCTGTGTTCATTTCATCCCCATAATTACCATGGGCCCTTTCCTCAGAGGACACACGTAAGGAAATGGTGTATTAGCGTGTGTGTGTGTGTGTGTGTGTGTGTGTGTGTGTGTGTGTGTGTGTGTGTGTGTGTGTGTATGTGCAGGGTGTCAGCTTTATTCGGGCTGCTTTTTAGCCTTTACCTCTCTTTGTCCCTCCCTCACTTCATCCCTCTCTTCTATACCTCCATCCCTTTCTCCCTGCAGCATGTCACAGTTATCAGTAAACCAGTGAAGCAGAGGCCTTGGGTGTCCCTTTTTGTCTGTCAGTCTTTCCGTCCTGGACTTCAGGAGTCACGTCAGAACACAACTCAATGTCTCAGGTGTAACCGGAATGTTAAAATGATAGCTGATGCCAAACTAATGCCATGGTAATAGCTGCGCTGCCAAATGGATCAGCAACTTGCCTGTGAAAGGCCAGGTACCTTTTGTGGTGGCAGATTTTCTTACTCTGGTGAAGGCCTCCTTTATTCATATGTGAACTGTCTGTGTTGTTAATGATCTGCATACCTTTAGGCTAGTAAATGACGCAGAGAGCCTCTTTTTCATATAAAAATAGGATCATGTCCAGTATTCATATGGAACGTCATTGCCATATATTCCTGGCAAAAGACTAACCAACAACCTATTGTGTTCAATGGGCCATTTATAGTCAGCTTTCACATATACTTTGCTTAATAAAAACTATGCAACTGATACACATTTTATTATACTGCTGAAAAGATCACATGAAATGGATGCTCCAAATTTGTTTTGATAATAATGGTTCATCTGCATTTCACGGGGTCCTGGGGTGCTTGTGAGATTTCCACAACACTTTAAAATGCAGCCTTTAAGGAGCACAGTGCATCTGTTTACTGAGCAAAACAACATCAGTGTTCAGGAATGGAATGGAAAGGGAACAGGAACATTTCAACTGCACAGGATGGTTGCTTTGACCTCATCCTTTCGTGTGTCATCAGGTTTGATGCCCACATGAGTTCAGCAAAACATGAATTTAGGTTGTAACATCCGCATTCAGTATATTCTAGGTATCCAAACATTAGTGCAGCATTTCTAATATATCGGGGACCATTTGGAGTGTTGTTTGGATAGTTGTTTTCAGCACTGTTCGGCAGGCCCAAGCTGTGGTCTGGTAGGCGTGTCCGGTCCTCTCTAAGCTGACTGTAAGTCACAGGGATCACATCCTCCACTGCTCTCCGTTCTGCCAACTCTCTGGTTGTTGAAGAGGTCAATAATGTATTTTTTTCTCGGGACATGCTGGCTGTTCCGCTTTGTAATACCTTCGGATCCATTCATCCCTCTCTCTCTTCCGTTCTCTCTGCCCCACTACGGCGGACAGGTCCTTATGGTACAGCGGGAGGTGCCTTTCACGGCCTAGTGGTGAGAGCATCGGTTTCATTAATGGAATGGTCATTGGTTTGAATCCCCAGGTCTCCTGCGAATGTTTGTTTCACTGGTCCAAATCACTATCACACAATAGTATGAACACAAACTCCTCTATCAAAGAAATTGAAATCATAATGTAATGACAGGACTGGTTTCTTGGACATTTCTTTGAATTTCAAGGCTAGGTTTGTAGGATCAAATGAATATGTGTTATGCTTCCTTCTGGATAATTCTGGAGGCCACTGTCAATGCTATCCTGCTATCCTCTCTGCTTTCCCTCTGACTTGCTTCAATGTTTAGATTCTTCCATCAAGTTACTGTTGAGTTGTTAGAATATTTCTCTGTTGCCTCCTGTGGACAAACACTTTCTGGCATTTCAATAGATTGTTGGAAAAGGGTGTCGGGACACAATGTGGGAAGATGTTAGATTCCCTAATCGTAACTCTGTGTCCAGAATACAAATGCTGAGTTTGCACTGTCAAGGATAGACAGCCCCATTTACATCTGAGGGCAAGTGACTGTTTGACTCGGGTGACATTGAGGCCAACTGAGTGTATGCGCCGGCCTTAAGCTACAATTTGCATTCTAATTACTGAATGTCAAGCATTTTATGTTTGTTCTAAATAGCAAATACATCAGGTGTATATCAATAGAAGCACACAGCCGGGCCAGAAGATGAGACACTTTATCTATGTGCTGCCTCCGTAGCTGCCTCCGTCGCTGCCTCCGTCTCTGCCTCCGTAGCTGCCTCCGTCACTGCCTCCGTCGCTGCCTCCGTAGCTGCCTCCGTCGCTGCCTCCGTCGCTGCCTCCGTCTCCTCCGGTGTCTATCCCTTACGTCTTCTGGCTAGGTGACTGATGCGGCTGACGTTGTTCTGAAAGTAGTGCCAGCGGGATGTTTAATAGCCCTGCACATTTAATGGTGTCGATACACATATTACGGGGCTGGCTGTGTTGTTGTATCCGCCACCCCCACTGCCTCAGCTGTAATGTGGCAGACCTATTCCCTTTCTGTCTTCCTAATGACTCTATTTGCGTCGTGATATGTGCCCACGCGATGGTGGCTATTACTCATCGTATGACGACGTGAAATATCAACTAGATCCGACGTGCACCCCAAGCCACGACAAAAACAAATGAGCAGGTCTTGATGTCGCATCGTGATGAAACTGTGTCTTATCTAACCGATGAATGGCACATGGCAACTCTGTTATTTGGCATTATATCTCCCAGACTTTCTGAGGCTTAATGCTGCGCAACATAAGACCGATAGTGGGCTGATGGAGGGAACTGGGACTGAGGATGTTTGAGATGGGAAAGAGAGAACGGGCATGGTTTAGTTTACTGTAGACCAATAGTATAGAAAAGCAGTGGGGTCTTTATATGTATTGCTTACTTGGAACTTGACTGTCAAATTAGTTTTGTTCTATGTACAGTATATCAGACCGGATGATAGCCAAAATAATTACACTTTGCGGTAGAACGTTTTCTCTGTTACGGAAAATATGTCACCTTTGGTATCAGTCAGGTCAGGGGTCATTTCCCATAGCACTGTTAATCCCCGTCTGCTCTCCTCTCCTCCATTGCCCTCTCCTCTCATCCATCCCCCTCTTTTCTCCTCATCCCCCTCTCCTCTCCATGCCATGTTTCCCTGTCAGCCACTCCATTTTGAGAGGGAGTCACCTTGACAGCCACACCGCCAAACTGCTGTTGACCCAGGGCACCGGTCTGGTAACTATAGAACCAGCATGGCGGTTGAAACCTGATCTGTGTTCGGCTCCCAAAACTCATCCATCACCCGGGTGCCAATAAGCCATCCATAGCAGAGGGCCATGAAATATGCAAGCAGCCTTGGGCCTCGCCGCCAAGTTATGTTTCTCATTATGGTCCTATGTTAGCTCTCACTCTCCCTCTCTGAATTGTCAATATGAACTGTTCGCCTCAGGTCCCTTTCATTGGCGCCCATCCGTCAGGCTTGGAGGCTGGACCAATGTTTCTTTAAAAAAATGACCCAGCTGGATTGAACGAATCGAACAGGGGGTTCCCATTCAAGCCATGATTGGTCAGTATTATTTGCTGGATTTCTATGAATTTGATCCTATCCGATTGGAATATGTCCCCATTTCAGCTCGTTACGCAGCCTGTCCAGAACACCTAGATCTATACACAAAATGGTCAGACACCGTTGTTGTTAAATGTACAGCCTGCCTGGAACGTAGATCTACACTGCAGAAAATGTCTTTAAAAAATACAAAAATGAAACTAGATTTGAGGAGATATTTGCTTGAAATAAGTGAAATAATAATGACTTGATGTTCAAGGTGTGTTTTCTAAAATGAAGCGGTGTTATCTAATACCGTTTTAGCTTGTTAAGAAAAACATACCTTATCTTAAAGATGGTTAGTTTTGTAACCACATAATAAGATGAATATACATGATACCTATATATAGACATGTATTTCTTTCAGTTTATAACAGTTGTTTTGTGGGTCTTTTGTGGCTCGGTGTGCAGAATGGGCCGTGTACCATTGTACATTCATGGGTGAACCGGTGCTGTGGAGGCAAGTTGGTCGGAGAAGCTCTTTGACTAGATGAGGTTAATGACCGGGCTGAATACTATATATCACAACCAAGCCATGTCTGGAATGGGCTGGACAGGTGCCAGCTTGTGTGTGTGTGTGTGTGTGTGTGTGTGTGTGTGTGTGTGTGTGTGTGTCTGTGTGTCTGTGTATGTCTGAGTGTTTGGACATAATGAAGGCCAGCAGGATAAAGTGAATCTGGTCTAATCACGTGTGAAATTAGATGGGTTAATGCAACTGCTGGCCTTGTTGAAGTAGCTGACTTGGGCTCATCTCGCGACAGAAGTTGTAGATGGGTGCATAGTTCAGCGTGTTAGAACGTTGGTTGGTTTTTCATTCCCAGGCGCGTACATAGTCAGTGTTGAATTTAAAGAACCATCAGCACATTGCTGGTGAAAACCGTGTTCGTTTGTGAAGCTGTTCTGAAACGAGAGACCGTATGAATTTCCCTAAATCGAGGCATCGATGTCATTCCAGCGTCATTCAAACGCAGTAACACATTGTTTCCATGTAATAAGAGTTTAACCCGAATGTGGGGAGTCCTCAGGGCTCTTCAGTACCCAAGATGCATTATTCTGTGTAACTGGTTCCTGCCTCCCAGCACGTGCCATTGTGTCCATATGCGTGGACCAGTCTTCGAGTGACACAAGCTCATTTTATGAATTGTAGAACACACCTTTGTTCCATCCCACTCTGCCCTCCGACCCCACCGCCGGCCCGCCGCGTCTCGGCCTTTGGCCGCGCACCAGTTGGTCAGTCAGAGGAACGCTGGAGTGGAGGGCCAGGGGAGACGGACCAGCTGGAAACATGAGGGTCAAGTAGGGGCCCTCTCAGTGGGAACCGGATTTGAAATCACATGGCGTATCTGGTGAAAGCCTGGAAGAAAGGAGGGTTTGGCAAGAAGGGAAAACCAGATGACCTTCGACCCCAAGATAGACAGGTTGAGAACAGCTGCTGGGCCTCTGGTCAGTCACTGTATACTGTGGCTGTGTAACTCCACTCTGGCTGAAACCCTCTAGGAGCCTATTCTCCACCCTGGCAGCAGAGACCATCTAATTGGTTTCCCCCTCCCTGCCTACCATGTCTTACCGTTACGACCGGCTGGATTTCCCCATTCATTTTTAATACACCGATCCTAGTGTCACTCTGCCTTGGGCGGCTGGGAGTCTGATTCGTTTGGAAGTAAATCCGAAGAGGATACAAAAGCGCACGGATCTGCTTTTTGTCAGCTGACGTTTACCTTGAAAATGTGGTCCCGGCAAGATGTGTTTTTATTGGCTGGTCTTGTGAAATGGTCAACCAGCTTGCATGATTCAGTGCATGTTGTTTGCCTAGATGCTGTACATTTTGCTAAGCAGGCTGGTTGTATGAGGCTGATGTTTCTCAGAAGTTAGCTGGCTGGGTGGGTTCTGTGACGGGGAGAAGACAGGGGACAGACAGACATGCACTAGGCCTGTGTCCTGGTGGGTGTTTATTTGAGATGGGGGGGTCGGAACGGTTTTGTGGCTTTCTTGCTCTGTCTTCTGCCACAATCTCCCTTCTGTCCTTTATTCTCATCCTGCTCCTCTTCCAGACCCCCTCGTCTGTCTGTCCTGCCTGTCGTCTCCCCCACGCTCAATCTCTCTGATCTCCATCCCACCCCCGTCATTATCTTCCCTCCCGTCTGGTTCATGCTGGTGTTTGGGGTGGAAGGTGGACCACTTCGGTGTGGCTCAGGTAGAAGCCGGCTGGAACCGTAATGTCAGTTCATTAGCTGACGGTTCTCCTCTACCTTTCTCCCCGGGCTGCGAAGTGTCTGTCCGTTCCTTTCCTCGCCCCCTCCGGCCCTCCCCGTAATTAGGGCTCTGCGGGCCATGTTTCTCGGCGCGCTGGTGTGCGCACACATACCGGTGGGGCTACGCATGCACACTCGCGCAGACATACTGTACACTGACATGCCTGTTCAAACAGACACCCGCACAAACACACACAGAAACAGTAGGTAGACACAAAACACTTGTTCTTCTCACACTAACACACACCTGCCTGCATGTAGAAACTCTATTAGCGCTCTCTGTCTCCCCGCCACAGTCAACCTCACATCTCAAATAACACATTTACGCGGCTCACGATATTGGCTCCAGCCAGCCCCTGGCAGGCTCCTTGCCCGGCAGCACCTACCATTTGGGTAGAAAGGCCACTCCATTAGTGGCAGAATCCCATTAGGGCTTTCCTCCCTCCACTAGGCTACTGGATTCCTACGTGCATTTGTCTGTGATTGAATTACAGACACAGCAGCATGTGGTAAACTCTCAGCCCCATGACATTTTATTTTAACCAACAATAATTTTACATAGTGCTCTGTCAGGCTCCATCTTCCTGCTTTACTCTCTCCCTCTATCATTTTCCCTCTCTTACTCTCTACCCTCTTTCCCTCTCAATCTTTATCAATCTCCATATCTCTCCCACTGTCACCCCTCCTTCTTCTCTCCCTTTCTCTCTATCACCCCCTCCCCTCTTTACAATACCCTGTCTCTCTCCTGCTCTTCTTGCTGTCTTTTTCTCATCCCCCCTTTCTTAACCCCATTCTCTCCCCTTCCTATTCATTCTTTCTCCCCATTTGTTTTTTCCCTCTCTTCTTTAGTCCCCCTCATCTCTTTCCCTCTCCTCCAGTTCCTCTCTTTCCCCCTTCTCTCTCTCTTACTGTCCCTCCCTTGTCATGTGTTATATTGTGGTAATTGGTCCATCCATTTCTCCATATTGCAGTCTGCATTATTCATTCCCATTGTAGCCAATGAGGCCCTACTTTATTATGAGCTCCATTGTAACTGAGAGCTCTGTAGTAAGCAGTTAGTGGGGACTGAATTCTCCATCCTTTCACCAAAGAGGGACTTCTGATCGCAGAAAGGAAACATTCATTTTTCCAAGTTATTTTGCCAACTCAGCTCAACATTTCAATGTATCTGTCTGTAGTACTGAAGTTGAGGGACGATGTTTGCTTGGATCCCGTGCGACACATCGTGTCATAGTTAGTACACAAGCGTACTGTGCCTAGATATCACGCAATGACGGTTGATGTAGGCTTGCCAGACACACGTCACTGGGCTCATTAAAGTGTGACCCCTCACAAACGACTGACCCTCCTCTCCGTCACGTCAGTGCGGCTTGAGTTTACTGCGCGGATACCTGGGTACGCGTCGCCGAACCCTCTGTCATAAGGCCAAGACGCCAACATAACGGTGACATGTTGACGACGGGATGAACTCTATGTCGTGAAATGCGACTGTTGTGGCAGCTGTCGGCAGCAGGGGAGTGATGAGGGCCTGTGAAAACCTGACAGTGGATTTTGGATTTGGACAGAACGTTGACATTGACTGTATGAAGCTGGGAGTGACGTGCTGTGTCAGTCGATCTGGTTCGTCAAGCTGGGTGGAGTACATTCAATGGACCATGCTCATGGAATTGGGCCCACGAACTGGAGGAATATATATCAAGTTTATTACATATTAATGGCCGAAGGCAAACGTTTAACTGATACACAGGAGACATTTTATTTGTGAGCGAATAATTACCAGCTCGGCAAACCAGGGACGTCCTAAGGACGTTGAATGATGTTCAAATTAGGGGGATCTTTAACGATGGTCAAGGGGACGCTGCATGTGGGTCTCATAAGAACGTCTTCTGAGGGACATTTTGGTTGGTTCCTTGTAGTTCCCAGTACCTAAAACCATGTCATTGTCCCAAAGTAACGTTCTCTTGGGGAGCCTTTGTGTATTTCATTATATGTAGAGACTGAAAAAGTCATTCACATCCTCTGGATTTGAAGTATTTTGATGTTTCCGCTGAGCCACTAAGTCGGCACCTTGTGTTTGGGTGTTCAGTATAATATTTTGATGTTAGTGACGCATATTCATTCTGTTGTAATATTGCTCCCACTGTGATAAATATAGTTAGATTTTTATGTTCCTCCCAATGTGATAAATATAGTTGTTGTCTTTTAAATGTTCCTCCCAGTTTGATAAATATAGTTTTTTTGTTTAACAAAGCAGAGATTTACTTTAAAGTGCAAATCATAAGAATGCGTGTGGAAACAGTCATGCCCATGGACACGGCAGCAGGAACATGTCATCTGGAGCAAACAGGAACCCAACAAGACTTTCAGAGGGTAGTTACCAAGAATCTTCTGGCCTTTGGCGGACCGTTTTTGAAACTGTCAATGGATGTCCTGAAGACTTCCTTTTATGTGTTGAATGCCCACCACAATATTCTCTAGCTACTGAGGCGAATCACAATCGGCCATCAAACAATTTTGACTGCAGTTTGCCTGCTGTATTATCTCAGTATACAGCTTGGTGTTTTGACTGGAGCCGGAAAGGAATATGATTTTAACTGCCTGTGCGTCTCCGTGCTGATCTGATTTACTGTGGCAGCTGCAGTTTGCTCTGGAGAAAGAGTTAGTTCACTTCAGTAGAGATGATTGTGCTATAGTAAGTAAAAGTGTCTCTCTGTAATTGGAAAAACGGTGCAATCATATAAGGGTGGTGAAGTATGACAGATTATATCTCATCACAGCATGCTGTCCGTTCTTTCTAATAAACCTCCTCCTTGTTTCACTTACTGAGTGTCATATAAGAGTCACTGAAGCAGTGGTTGTTTAGACATTAGTAAGAAGGACAGGGAAGCACCTCTCACCTTGCGTTGTCAAAACCCAAGTTTTGATTTTTTGGGCCATGTGCTCCTCATCTGTTAATCACACATTGAGTTAATCATTAGTTGAATTTTTTGCCCCCTCTCAGAGTGTGAGATCAGGCCACAATTTTGTGCTGAGGACCCGAGTGATGAGTGATCTAGCTCCGCAGACCAACCCGATCACTTCCCAGTGTTGAGGAGCACAGTCTGACACTGATGGTTAACAGTGCCCAGGGTGATACTGTATGTAATCTACCTGCTGTGTGACAGGGCCAGTCAACTGCCATCCAGGTGTCAGCCTTTGACGATTTAGAATTGCCTTCTGAACAGTTTTAATAATTCATTTTTAAATCGTTCCCCTTAACAATCTGAGAATTACTATCAAAAGGAGCCCTTGTTCAATATTTTCCAATTGGAAAATCTGTTTCCCTATAGTCCTGCCCATTAAAACATGTTGATCAATATCACCCAGGTGCCAGTTAAAGCCACGCAGAGCAGCGAAAAAAGGAATGGTCCGGAAAGATCATTCCTGTGATACATGCAAGCTATTATTGAAATTATTGATTTTATTCAACCCCATATACAGTGGCTATAAAAGTCTACACATCCCTGTTAAAAGGCTAGGTGTTTGTGATGTAAAAGAACGAGACAAAGATAAATCATGGTAGAAAATGGAGGGTCTAATTTATCAGCAGAAGTTAGTCAACTAATGTCTACAGTGTCTAGGAACATAGACAAAATTAGTCATGATGCTCTGAATTACTTTTCAATTAATTCTTCACTTTTCATTTTATAAAAGTGTTTTGTATGATTATAATTGTGTGATTATTTTTGTAGGTGCTGTGGAACATGTTATCGAATGTATAACCTTTTGGGCCCTTTGCAATAAAAAAAAAATCCCAACGGGCCCCTATACGGAAATAGTTGATCTGATCTAGTACCCATCGCTACTCATCACTTACATGGTTTCACACTTCCAGCAACTTGCCGTTTAGACATGGAATACCAACTTAGGTCAGCTGGTGGCTGTGGAACGACCACTTGGGTTAAAGAGGAACCGTGGAGGTCACAGCCTATCCTCTGACACGCTTCATATCATTTGGGAATTAGCATCCACTGTGGTTGTCCAGTCACCAACCCCCGCCCCTCTGTAGTTCATGGGCTGTTGTTTTGACCTTGGCTTAGTCAAAATATTGACACGTTGGTAATGAGGACTAACTGCCCGTAACGTGCAGAAATTGCACTGATTATGTTTGAGTTATGGCATATTTGGTTCTGTCCAACCGGAATACATTTTTATATACCAAAGAATATTCCCCCCTCTTTTAATATATTTCCCCCTCTCTCCGCTTTAAATCTAATGACAAACCTTATTCTAATACACTTCAACCCATTTTCATTCTTCTACAGAAATATACTCAGTAACATTTCACTGAAATTACCTTTCTCATAAACCTTTCTGAGGTGTCTCATACGTAAAAAACTAAATGAATACAAAGATATTTTAGGGAATTCTGGCGACCCCATTGCAGTACCCTATGACCTCGACCCAACATTGCCTTTAAATCCCACCAATCTATTATTAGAAAGCGTTCCTATACACCAGCAGTGCCAGACCCTCTCTGAGTTCCAGTATGGCTGTTTCAGAGGTGAGGAGTGGACCCAGGCATTTATCCTCCGGGTGTCTTTGGCTCAGGGGGACAACATCTGTTAATGGCCGCGGCGGTTATAATTAGGAGGCGCTGTGATCGAGGCCGTTAAGGGTATTTCATTATTAAATTGACTGTTATTTATGTCAGGATCATTTTTGAGCTCTTCTCTCACACTCATATTCTCCTTGTCTCCCTATTTCTCACTCTATGACTCATAGACCCTCAGTGCACT
>JACXGJ010015556.1:0-13431 GCA_016801105.1 Esox niger | reverse complement strand
GTGTGTGTGTGTGTGTGTGTGTGTGTGTGTGTGTGATAACATAAGGCTGTGTTGGCTGTGGAAGTGTGTGTGTGTGTGTGTGTGTCAGTGTGTTTGTGGGAGAGATAACATAAGGCTGTGTTAGTTACAGAGGACTGGGTCACATTGGGACATTGAGTCAGTATGGAGCCTGGAGAATCAGATTAACTCCTCTTGACCTCTCTCACACACACACACACACACACACACACACACACACACACACACTCACTCACACACACACAAACTCATGCCCTCCTGCATCAAAGCTCTTTGCAAACTCAAATGCCTTGCATGCAACTTATGGAAGTAAAATGGAAATTCAGGAAACAAGGCAAAATACACACTTATTAAATCTGTTTAATAACTGTCTTCTGTAATGGCTAGACACCAATAAGCATTGTGTTAAACTGACTAACCATTCTTACGTTTTTCTTCCACCACAAATAGCATCTGTGAACTGTATGACTTTTGCCACTGGATGTTTTACCAACTGATTAGCCAGTAACAGGCTTACTAGTATTTGCTACCCGATTGCTAGGAACAGTCATAAGAAATGAATAATTGCTAACGAGACAGAATATTAACTTTATACTGCCAATTCTATTTCATTTCATGGCACAACAACGTTAGTTTTTCTTTCTTTCATTCATGTATGACATTGATACATACTGACTTTTTCTGTCAATATTGGTCCCGATAACTGACTTTTTGAATCATGGAATCCCCTCCTCTTTTACTGCCCACGGGGTTGTGATCGAGCCTATAAAAAAGCAAGCACAGATGCATAGTTAGAAAATCCACCAGATATAGTTGTAATTGTACAGTTTTATTTTAGGCCTACGATAGCGTAGCTCCTGGTTGTAGCCAGAAACGTTTTGGTCTGACCGGAACAAATCCTGAAGCATTATTTGTATTGACTGAGAGGAGGCTTGAATGCTGGTCCTTTTGGCTGTTTGTGTCTCTAACCACTACGCTATTTAACGAGAGTAAGACAGACATCTTCTTAGTTGGCTCCCCTTACAGGGTCTGGCCAAAACATCTGCATGACCTCAGTGGATTCATACATTATCGAGCAGATGTACTGTGGTGTAGTTTACACTCCATTAAGCTTCTCTCACACATAACTTACTGTAGTCTGATTATGACAGAAACATGAGGACTAGAAAAGTAAATGGGGAAACAAGAATGTGGGTGTCTTGCCTTATATAGTCTGAACAGTAAGTACTGTAAAAGACTATGTCATTTTTTACATGGGAGAGAATTCAATTATTTTTTTTATGTTTTGCAGCAAATATTGTCTCTTTGTTATGTTCTGAATCTCTCATCGTATAGATGGTTGCTGATTGGAATATACTAGATGAGAGGCATGGCTACTTAAAACAATGCATTTAGCCCTGCCCAAACCAAATGGTCAATGTAAACATTTCACATTCCTGAGGTTGGCAGTGTGACTCCTTGAGACACAATCTAAACACTGATGGCCTCTTGTCCCTTAAACTCCAGATGATCTTAATTGTCACAAAACATACATTCATACAATTATAATATAACCGGAATGTACTACATACCAGTATGGACTAAATACTGTCGTAACGGTTTATGAGGCAAGGACAGAAGCGAAGGGAGAACGGAGGACATTTAATAAAATAATTTGCTTTATAACAAAAGAAGCACTGCACAGGACAGAACAGAACAACCACAACAGAAGGTATACACCCAACAAAGACAAACAAGGTACTAAGAAAGGAGGAACTTTTAGTAGGAAAGGAACAGTTTGGTAACTACTGTTTAGTACACAAATGCAGTGAGCCACAAATATGAACACAGCTGCAACATGTGGCCTAGAAATCAGTTGATTTCATGTTGAAAAAGTATATCCTTCACATGTGATCAAGCAGCTTGTCAGACATACAGGCTCGTAAAACACTCCAGCCCTTCTCCATCATGTGCAGACAAATCTACTGGAAAGGTCGAAATGTGTATGGCATCCTGGCATTTAAAGCATATTAAACGTTCAACATGTCACATAGCATGAGACATTGTTCGTTCACATAACTACAATTTAGACGACCAGTGTATAAATGGCCGGGTGGGATTCTTTATCTTGCTGGTGTGGTGTTTGGTGCGTTTGTCGAGGATTGGCTGACCCTCTCGCTAATACAATTTACTGTCTGATTGGTGTCGTTCTCACCAAGAACATGTAACATTCTGCTCACTAAATATCTCCACAGAACCAGAACCAGCACACACACAATCACTTCCCCTGGAACACACACATACTCTGTTACCAAGACAACACATTCCAGTAACTTTTCTGCTCCTGTGTGTGCGTGTGTGTGTGTGTGGGTGTGTGTGTGTGTGTGTGTACATGTATGTTCATTCTCTGCCCGCCCCCTTAGAGGAGGGGCATGTTGTCTAAACCTGATCCATTATAAACACATAATGAACATGATGTCAGCCTATCAAATCCGTCAGGCATCTTGATTATTGTATAAAATCATTGTAACGATAATTACAATTATTCATATTATAATTATTCACATTATAATCATCTGTGTGTAACTGAATGTTACGTAATTATGGAGCAATGAACATTGGCCAGGCTCCGGGTCTAATCTCAGAGATGAACCACATTCTGCTGACATTTACTCTATAAACATCAGGCTGAGTTTTGGGGGTCTTGTGATTAGCAGTCTGACAGGGTGTTGTGATTGGTTGTTGTGATTAGCAGACTCATAGGGTGTTGTGATTGGTTGTTGTTATTGGCAGACTGATGAAGCGTTGTGGTTGGCAGTCTGACAGGGTGTTGTGATTGGCAGACTGATAAGCCACTGTGATTGGGAGTTGTGATTAGCAGACTGATATGCCGTTGTGATTGGGCTTTATGGGTGTTGTGATTGGCCGACTGATAAGCTGATGTGATTTGACATTTTGGGGGTTGTAATTGGCAGTTTGACAGGATGTTGTGATTGGGCATATGATAAGGCGTTGTAATTGGTTGTTGTGATTAGCAGAGTGATAAAGTGTTGTGATTAGGCATTGTGGGTGTTGTGATTAGCACACTAATAAGGCGTTGTGATTGGGTGTTGTGTGTTATGTGATTGACAGTCTGGTATATTATTGGGTTTGGGGATGGTAAATCCCCAGTGTCCAGTTGTGAGTCCAGATCAGATGTTTTATGTCCTTGGCCTTTCATTGCAAAACACTGGCCTTCTAATAAATGCATGTTTTCAATGTTGTTTCCATTTGCCGATCACTCAAGAAAGACCTTAAAGCAACACAGCAAAGGTGACCTGGTTCCATCTGAGTAAAAGCTCCCTGAAAAATATAACCTGTGATAGAGGAAACAGACACAGATGTAAAAGACATTAAAATATTGTATACAAGCCATAACAGTAACAGAAACAGAAATTCAATCACTAAGCTCAAAGTACAATTACTTTTTCTGGCATAGTACTGTTCACCTATTTGTCCTGTAGTAAAGTTCTGTTGACTGACAATATATATTTATTACCCTTATTATATCAGATACATTGACTGATAGGATATATTTATTACCCTTATTATACCAGATACATTGACTGACAGTGTATATTTATTACCCTTATTATACCAGATACATTAACTGATAGGATATATTTATTACCCTTATTATACCAGATACACTGACTGATAGGATATATTTATTACCCTTATTATACCAGATACATTGACTGTTGGATATATTTATTACCCTTATTATATCAGATACATTGACTGTAGGATATATTTATTACCCTTATTATATCAGATACATTGACTGATAGGATATATTTATTACCCTTATTATACCGGATACATTGACTGACAGTGTATATTTATTACCCTTATTATACCGGATACATTGACTGACAGTGTATATTTATTACCCTTATTATACCGGATACATTGACTGACAGTGTATATTTATTACCCTTATTATACCGGATACATTGACTGACAGTGTATATTTATTACCCTTATTATACCAGGTATGTTGACTGAGAACACATTCCAAATGAATTCAACAACCTGCAAGCAAAAATGGTTAACTGCATTTTCAGAGACAGGATGACAGATTCTCCACCTTGCTAGCTCTTACTGTTAATCTCACATTTTTACGATTACTGGTCAGCTGTTCTTAACTCTAGGCTAATTGCCACAGCAGATATGTTTTTGTGGGTGTCCCAATGCTTGTTTTTCAGCCCTGACCAAATGCAGTTGATCGCGAACACGTGAAATAATTAAATGGAACAGTTTTCACAATGAACATGTCATGGTTGCAGATTCAGGTGCAGAGGTGTTCAAACAAATGTTCTTTGATTAAAGACATCACAGGGAACATTCAAGAACATCAGGGGACTAACAGGAACATCACACAAAACAATGACTGACTAAAACAATGAGGTTGAGTCGGCAGGAAGGGAGCACCCCTACTTCCCATTGCTATTGCTTGTTGTTTAGCCCAGTCAAGACAGCCAGTTCCCTCATGTTTAGCCCAGTCAGGACAGTCAGTTCCCTCATGTTTAGCCCAGTCAGGACAGCCAGTTCCCTCATGTTTAGCCCAGTCAGGACAGTCAGTTGCCTCATGTTTAGCCCAGGCGGGACAGCCTGTTCCCTCATGTTTAGCCCAGTCAGGACAGCCAGTTCCCTCATGTTTAGCCCAGTCAGGACAGCCTGTTCCCTCATATTTAGTCCAGTCAGGACAGTCAGTTCCCTCATGTTTAGCCCAGTCAGGATAGCCAGTTGCCTCTTGTTTAGCCCAGTCAGGATAGCCAGTTGCCTCTTGTTTAGCCCAGTCAGGATAGCCAGTTGCCTCTTGTTTAGCATTTCTGATCCTCTTTACATTAGTTTCTGTCCAAATTTCTGTTCCTCTTTACATTAGTTTCTGTCCAGATTTTTGATCCTCTTTACATGAGCTTCTTTCCAGATTTCTGATCCTCTTTACATTAGTCTCTGTCCAGATTTTTGAACCTCTTTACATTCGTTTCTGTCCAGATTTTGGAACTTCTTTACATTAGTCTTTGTACAGATTTCTGATCCTCTTTACATTAGTCTTTGTCCAGATTTCTGATCCTCCTAACAGTAGTTTCTGTCCAGATTTCTGATCCTCTTAACATTAGACTTTGTCCATATTTTGGATTCTCTTTACATTAGTTTCTGTCCAGATTTCTGATCCTCTTTACATTAGTTTCTGTCCAGATTTCTGATCCTCCTTACATTAGTTTCTGTCTAGATTACTTATCCTCTTTACATTAGTTTCTGTCCAGGTTTCTGAACCTCCGTACATTAGTTTCTGTCCAGATTTCTGATCCACTTTACATTAGACTTTGTCCAGATTTCGGATTCTCTTTACATTAGTTTCTGTCCAGATTTCTGATCCTCTTTATATTTGTTTCTGTCTTGATTTCTGATCCTCTTTACATTAGACTTTTTCCAGATTTCTGTTCCTCTTTACATTAGTCTCTGTCCAGATTTCTGATCCTCTTTACATTCGTTTCTGTCCAGATTTTTTATCCTATTTACATTAGTCTTTGTCCAGATTTCTGATCCTCTTTACATGAGTCTTTGTCCAAATTTCTGATCCTACTTACATTAGTTTCTGTCCAGATTTCTGATCCTCTTTACATTAGTTTCTGTCCAGATTTCTGATACTCCTTACATTAGTTTCTGTCCAGATTTCTGATCCTCTTTACATTCGTTTCTGTCTTGATTTCTGATCCTCTTTACATTAGATTTGTCCAGATTTCTGTTCCTCTTTACATTAGTTTCTGTCCACATTTCTGATCCTCTTTACATTAGTTTCTATCCAGATTTCTGATCCTCTTTACATTAAACTGTTGTCATGTTCATATTAGCAGCGGAGCCGCCACGTCTTCCTGCTCCAGAGCAAATATCCTGGCAGATATATTCATTTATTATTTGTTTAGCGGGGATTATGAATATTTTAGGGGGTCTAAAGCCCCCCTAAAATATGCCTTGCGGTGTCCCAGATATAACCTTAATAACTCTTATAAACTCCTGAATTGTATCAAACATGCCCTGGACTGAGGCATGTAACCTTAATCTATGATCAGTTTAATATTTAACCCTTCACAGGCTAACTGTCATGGTTGTGGGTAGGCAGGACATGAAGCACAGAGCAAGTACATCCTTTTTATATCTTTCTTCCAACAACAAAAGAAACAAAAAGAAAGACACCAACCGAAAATGTTGCAGCTCACATAAAGCAAACATGAACAATGATCCACCACACATAGATCCAAAAGGGCAACTAAAATAGGCTACAGTTACCTGTTTGTTCTGGCCCAGACTGTGGCTCACAGGCACACAGCGATGCCTAGAGGCCCCCAGCCAGAACCGGACACAAACTAGCACCAAACCTAAACTGTCATTGAGTATCATGGGTTAACAATCTCTGTTTGGAGTAAAATGTCCTTACATAGATGGCAAAAATGGAAACATCGGCCCAACAAGGTTTTTTGGCCAGTCCTATTAGGAAAACATTTATTTGTGGCTCAGGGGTTAGGTTCAGAATTAAATTGACAGTTTTTTGACTGTCCTGAGTTTATTGTAAGACTTTTAGGTTCAGGCATTAGCGGTGTAAAGTTAGGTGTTAAGTTTAGTCCAAAAAATGTATTTGGAAGTTACGTTTTGGGTTAGGTTCGGGGCCATGGAATAGGAAACACGGATTTCTGAAGGTTTGTTCTTGGCTCCCCACAAGGATAGAAACAGACTTATGCGTGTATATCTCTCTCTCTCTCTCTCTCTCTCTATATATATATATATATATATATATATATATATATATATATATGTGTGTGTGTGTGTATGTGCGGGCTCCTCTCTCCGCTAGTTTGTTCGGATACGGAGAGGGAGATAGAGACATCTGTTTGCTGAAAGAACGATGATAAAGTTTAGCTCTTTCAGACTTGTTGAGCAGGTTATTAATATGTTAACAGCACAAGTAAAAATCCCAGGGGAGACAGGGGCGACATGACCCCCCCCCCCGAAAAATATGATTTCCCCCCGATATATCGCTACAAAAATAACTATGTAGTTTTAATAATATAAATGATATGCACTGTAAGCTGGTGCAGATTATAGACACTTAATTGCAGGTTTTTAAATGTGTTGTTGTTTGTCTTGCATTGGTTTGATCCACTGCCCCCCACCCTCAACAGTGCCACATCGTACAGGTACAGTGGGTGTGTGCGAATCTGACAGTCTGAGTCTGTCGTTGGGGGGAGGCCTCCAGTAGGTAGTTCAAACCAAGGATGTGTCGGACATTTCTTTACTTCTAACATTCAATACAGTGATACACATTTATAACTGTCACCGGTCTTAATTTTTGCTGCATTAATTTGCAGGTCACTCGTTATGTTAGCCATTGTTAGTAACATTGACTAGCAAGCTAGCTAGCAGCTATTCCATATATGTGGCATTGTCAAAGATGATACTTCTGCTATCCTCAGTTTATTCCAAGATTAGCATGCAGCGGTTGGGTCCACCCTCCAGTTCACTAACTATCAATTATCCAGCAGTAGTGACTCCTCAATATACATTGAACATATGCAACATAATCTATGTGTTTCTGCGCTACTGTGGATGTCCCCCTCAGCAAACACTCTTGAGAATATTTCATGCAATTGTCCCCTCCAAAGTTGATATCAGATTTTTGCCTCTGGTTAACTGACTGACTAAGGACAATGAAGGCAGACAGGGAGGCGAGAGAGACAATGGAGAAAGATAGAGACAGTGGAGAGGGAGAGAGGAGAGAGAGAGCAGGGTAAGAGTAAGAGAAGGAATGAAGAGAGGAGAGGGAGAGAAACAGAGATTGCAGAGAGAGAGAGGAGGAAAATGAGGCCAGACGTCTTTTCTTTTATCACTCAGCATCTCACTGCAAACCGAAAATAGGGAAATGAAAACAGTGAAAAAATGAGGTAAAATGGGCTGAACAAACATCAAAGAGATATTTTCCAGGCTACTACAGACGGTTTTGTCTACGGACACCCGTGTTGGATAGCTGTTTGAACAGGGAGCGTGGGAGCATTACACCAATCACCCTCAACCGCTGTCCCTCCGGTGGCGTCAGGAGCGTTAGCGATAGCGCGTCAGGAGCGTTAGCGATGGCACGTTAGGAGCCAGAGCTCCGTCAGGGGCGGGATCTACACTGCCACTCTAAGCCCAGCGCAGACGGAGCCCTGCATCAATGTGGAACAGTCTCGCATCAGTCCTGTCTTTGACAGGATTCTCATCCAGATGTTCAAAGGCTTGCTGCTATCTCACATTGACCGAGGAGGTGCTGCTAGAATGTTCCCCCTGCCAGCCAGCAAAACAATACAAAATGACATGAGAGAAGAAGTGAAGGAATTCATGAAGTTCGCCTGCTCTCAGTGCAGAGTTTGCACGCTGTCAGGGAGAAATCCTGTCTCTTCCTGGGAGCTCGTGGTCTGTTAACCAGCAGCAGATGCTCGTCTGTTTTCAGCTTGGAGATGCCTGAGATGTTTCTCCACCTCCGGAACCGGTCGGCCCATGAGGCGGTGGACGGGCTTGCGCTCTCTGTGGGAGGAACGGCTTCTGGGCGCCCCACATGGGTCATCGTGGTTCTGGCTGGCGTGCTAATCTTCACAACTGTAGTGGACGTGTTCGGGAACCTGCTTGTGATAATCTCGGTGTTCAGGAACCGGAAACTGAGGAACTCCGGTAATGCCCTCAGAACCATAACCTTAATCTTTAAACCGGAAGGTCTTTTATTCCAGATTAGATGATCATCATACATTTGATGCTGGGCTGAAATGCATGTGTGTTCCCGGATGCTTGCCAGGGACCAATGTCAAATGCAGTGCTTTGGGTCTCAATGTCAGTTGTGTGGTTGAAATTCACTAGTGAGGGAAACGGTCCATGGATGACGATTGCTCTGCTCCGGTTGGTCTGGTGACAGGAGGATCCCCTCAGCAGCTTTCAATACATTCTGGCAGGGACAGAATGCTTGCTGGTTGTAGCTGTGTGTGTGTGTGTGTGTGTGTGTGTGTGTGTGTGTGTGTCTGTGTGTGTGCCTGCGTGGGCAAGTTTGTGTTTTTGCCTTTATGTAATGGGACAGAAATGTCCTCAAACTGAAGTTAAATCAGATGAATAATGGGGACATATTTGTGTCCCTGTTTTGGAAAAGGCAATCTTTTGTGTTATGTGTCTGGTTTAGGGCAAAACGTACAGCAGGGGCTTGGAATTAGGGTAAGCCATTACCAGGTTGGTTATGGGTTAGGCAATAGCGCGAGATTAGGTTTAGGCATGAACGTCTATTGTGGTAAAGTTTAGTATTAGAGTTAGGTTTCGGCTTACGGGCAGGATAATTTTTCAAATGCAATCAGTTTGCAATAAATTTTTTCCATTTCAATAGGCAATTAAACATGTCTCTGTGTGGGCAGGGTTGGGTTGTAATTACATGCAGTACTTATTGGATTATGGAATCTGATTAAAGAACTACAGATACATGTGGTTTTCTGAACAACAACATTCAATTTAAAAATCAGTTTGCTTAATATCCAGTCATTTAGCAGAGCATCAAGGCTTCCCAAAACACTCAGACATTAGTGTCAAGCTCATTTTTAAGCGAGAGGATTGATTATTTGCTATTCAAACTGGTAGATAGAATATTTAAGACATCCAAAACATTTGCAGCGTGCTCACTGGTTAATCCGACAGTCGTCTGGACCACTGGTTAATTCTACAGTCATCTGGACCACTGAATTCCTGATGGCTGATTTTTTACATTGCGATTTCACTCCTTTCTCTCCTTTGTGTTTTAGAACACCCAGCACAATAATAATAACAGTAATATCAGTCCTTTGGAAGTATTAAAATCATGAAACGTAATCATATAAACTGTGATTAATCAACATTTTAGAATGTGCTCATATTACACATATAATATAATAAAATCTGTTTTATGAAAAACTGTGTATTATGTTAAATATATATTGGTCTCTAAGGGAAAGAGAAAGACAAACTTTTTATTTCATAATGATGATTTAGAGAAACGGTTTGATGTAATTATATGATTTCATTGTTAAGATGGGCATACTTCCTCTGAGTAACACACATCCCTTGTGAAAGATCCCTCTGCTCCAGTTTATCCAGTTCGCTCTACACATTTTCAACCCACTTTTGTTATGGACACATTGCTGGCCACTTCAGGCAAGCCGAAGTCCAGCGTTTTGCCTTGAACCCTTCCAACAGTATGTTTGGGGTCAGTGTCCACCTAAAAGCCCCTTGACATTCGACAGCTTCCTGACACTGGGTTTGACACTGCACCCCAAAATGTCTTAGTATTTTTCAAATATTTAGATGCCACGCTCACATTCCAAGCAAGCCGTGCCAGAGGATGTTAATCATTTTCAAAAATCACTTAACTTTCTTCATGTTTGACTGTGAGAAAGGTGTTCTTTCCTTCCTTTGAAGGCTTACATTACTTTTATTCAAACATAGAGTGTGCTTTACCAAAAAGCTCTATTTGATCTCATCTGTCCACAGGAGAACTGGATGAATAAGTACTTTTCATATTGCAGGCACCTGCAACTCACCCTAAGTGAGTTTGATTCCAAGGTAAAGGATAATCACCTGATGGAAATCTAATGATTTCTAAATTGTTTTCAAAGGATTACTTTGATGAATATGCAGAGTTTAAGTAAGTTATTCCGATTTTTTGTTCTGTTAAATTCATGAGTGCATCCAAATGTTATTTCTTTATATTTAAAATGTTCAATAAGAAATTGCGCTTTACTTAAATGGTGGAAGGGTTACAATGCCTTTCGCCATGACTGCCTACATACTGGTCAAATAAGTAAATGAGGATTTGTTGGAGATCAACCAAAGCAAGCCATCTGCTATTGGGTCTGTGTTGATGGGGGTCAGTATGAAGGTGAATAAAGGAATAACTGGTGGCCAGCGCAATCATTTTGATGCACATTGAGGATAAGGTCGGCCAGGGAATTGAACCCTGAGGAGCGTCGATTGTCACAGCCAGAGGTTTAGACCTTAGATCAACAGATGTTGATTCAAATTGGACGGTTTAGTTAAAAGCTTCAGTCTGCTTGATTAAAATAGCAGCACTGCAGTGCTTGTTATCTACCACAGTTACTATGTCATTTTGGACCTTTAGTGGACCTGAGGCGCCCAGGACCAACTCTGTAGTCTGACAGCACAGCAGAGAGAGCCTGGTTGGGAGTCTGTTGTTATCTGTTTGGCTGGTTATTTGTTTGTTTACCTATCACTTTAATTCCATCCCCAGAGATTGAAAAGCTTGTGGCTGTCATTCCCCTCTTCAAATGTAGTGACAAATTGGACGCCTAACTGCTACAGGCGAATTTCCATCGTGCCCTGCCTCTTTCAAATGTTTAGAAGTCTGGCTAAACAGGCAGAGAGCTTCAAAAAGAACAGGTCCAGATGAATGGAACTGTGTGTGTGTGTGTGTGAGTGTGTGTATGTGTGTGTGTGTGTGTGTGTGTGTGTGTGTGCCAGTATGCAGGCTGTTGCCCGAGGAGGGAGGGAAGAGACAAGATTTAAGCGGCAGATCGTTTTTCAGTTGTTATAAAAAGGCGAAGTAAATGACTAATTGTAGACAGATTAACTTGAGAGAAGACAAGGAGGATCGACACATCAAACCTTGTGTCATGACTGATCTTAATGGCAATCCATTTTCTAGCTAGCCTCAGATAAGCATGTATGTGCTTTCCAGGCGTATTTCTACCAATGTAAATAACTTGCATGCATGCTCTCTACAGAGATCTCCATGGATTAATATTTGCAAATAAACACCTCTTTGCCATCTTATTTAGAAGTGGCTAACCTAGAAGCCGGCTCTATGCTTTGAGGGGCCCAAAGCAACATTCTATTTGATGGTTAGGGCTCACTAGCATTCAGGGGCCTCCTAGATGTAGGGGGCCCTTAACAACATCTTAGGTAGGCATTTTCTATCACTGATGGCCAACAATGTATTTGGGAAGGGCTTTGGTGTCGGTCTCTGGCAAGGTCAGCAGGATCAGCAAGGTTACCAAGGTCAGACAGGTCAGCCAGGTCAGCAAGGTCAGCAGGATCAGCAGGATCAGCAAGGTTACCATGGTCAGCCAGGTCAGCCAGGTCAGCAAGGTCAGCAGGATCAGCAAGGTTACCAAGGTCAGCCAGGTCAGCCAGGTCAGCCAGGTCAGCAAGGTTACCAAGGTCAACCAGGTCAGCAGGATCAGCCAGGTTAGCAAGGTCAGCCAGGTTACCAAGGTCAGCAAGGTCAGCCAGGTCAGCCAGGTCAGCCAGGTCAGCATGGGAACCCCTGCCAATGTGTGATTCGGGGCCTGACAACATAAATAAACACCCTGGAGGTCTCTGGATCAACATGCAGATGTAGACTTAAAGTCACAAAGGGGAGAGGGCAGTAACACCACTGTGTAGCAATTCTGACTTGGAAAAAAACTGTTGTTGTGCCGGTTTTATCCCAAATCCAGTAGGAGAGTATGGAGAGACTGGAGGACAGCTGATGGTTTGGGTTAGGTTTAGGTGTGTGATTGGAGAGACTGGGGGACACATGGTGGTTTGGTTTAGAGGTCTGATTGGAGAGACTGGGGTACAGATGGTGGTTTGGTTTAGGTGTGTGATTGGAGAGACTGGAGGACAGCTGATGGTTTGGTTTAGGGGTGTGATTGGAGAGACTGGGGGACACATGGTGGTTTGGTTTAGGGGTCTGATTGGAGAGACTGGGGGACACATGGTGGTTTGGTTTAGGGGTGTGGTTGGAGAGACTGGGGGACACATGGTGGTTTGGTTTATGGGTCTGATTACTGGCAGTGAACTGATATCCAACAGTTATACTGAGATTTGTATTCCCAAAGCAATTTCAATTCCACCTAAACTGTAGCGGAAATGTTTTTGATGGAATTGTATTCTGAATCGGCCCGCATAGGAAGTGAGTGGTTACCATGGCATTTCCATGGTTATGGTTTTGATTGATTGATTTCCCACATCTATCTGTGGTTGAAAGGATAACTAACAGGTCTGAAACCTTTTGACAGCACAATTTAACAGCAACTACCTTATTCTTTTGCAAGTGACAAATTAATCCGATTATGTTGTTACTCGCTTTAAGTAATACAAAGAAATATATTTCTGAATGTTTTATTGTCAATGTAACTATATGCTGTGGGTGTGTGTGTGTGTGTGAAATTGAAATCAAAATCTACCAACTGAGAAAGTGAACTGAGGAGAAGATACATTCAAATAATTACAGAGTGGTAGAAATTAATTAGAGAGGTGGCATTAGAAGAGAGAGAGGTGAGGGGGGAGGATAAGGAGTAAGGGATAGGAAGAGAGGAGAGGAGGGAGGATAAGGAGTAAGGGATAGAA
>JACXGJ010015555.1:0-13337 GCA_016801105.1 Esox niger | reverse complement strand
TGACTGGAAAGGTCACATGGTTCCAACACAGTGGGAGACACTGTTGTGGTGTTTATCTTGAATTTGTGAAGTTTTGGAAACTCACTGTTCTACTACATACCTACACTGACTTGTTAGGACAACCAGGCAATTTGCTGGGTCCACATCACACTGACTGCAATAACTGACATGGGAACTTTTCATCACTGATGCAAGACAACTAAAACTGAAGACGAGAACTAAAGGACACTTGATTGAAAACTAACGTTTTTCCTTACAATCGAAGATTTTCCTTAATGAACTGATATGGTGATTTTGTATGTATGAATGTTTGTTTCTTGCAAGACGGGTGAGATGACAATCCCAATATTGGACTTTGGTGTATTTGTGATGATGCTTAATGATCTACATTACGACTGCTATCATGGTATGTTTGGATAGTGAATAGTTCCCTATTTTAGGTGGTCCCTGTCGAAGGTAGATGTTTTCCCTATTTCAAATGTAGAATCTTTCACAGGTACAACCGGATATGCATAAGTCTTTTGTATGATATTGTCGCATGGATCATGATATGGACAAGGGGGGTTTTGATTGTTCAATGGACTTGGGGAAATGTACCATCATGCTGTCATGTTTTCGATAGAGTTTCAGCCGAACACCGTTAACACTGATAGTAGCCTGTTGATGTCAAAACGTTTCTCGACCCTTATAATCTGAGGTGGGAACGGGATTGGTGACTGTCATACATTGAGTTATGTGTCGGAGTGTGGTGTGTCAATTGTCTTGTTTACATTCATTTTCATTTGAGGAACAATAAGACCTCATTGGTCAGAAAATCCTTTTGTTGTTTGGTCTTAGTTTGTAACATAAGTGTATGGGCCTTTTCTTTTCATTAGGAATTGAATTGTACTTGTAATGTTTTATCAAACATGTAATATTTTTCTTTAAATGTTTGATAAGGGGGAATGTAGGATCTGAGCATTAACAACTACAATATGAATGTATGGGTCATTAGAAGTGAATGTGCCTAGATATTGAGAATAACAGAAAGTTAAGATTCTCCCTGTTGGTTACACTCTGGTAACAACAGGAATGTTTACATTGACCATTTTGTGTGGGGGTTAGTGTCTTGGCTTTGCTAAGTAAACACACCTCTCAAGGTATTTAACAGCTTGTACCCCACATTACAGTTGAGAGAGTAGAGAGAGACAAAGAGAGTAGGGAAGAGTTTGAGACTGTAACATGTGCTAATAGACTATCAATATGCTGCAATAAACATTGAATACTCTCTCCCTTGACAACCGAGTACGCGAGTTATTATTACCACCACTTTACAACATGGCTGATTTCTAACAAGGGGGTCTGTACCTCTCTTTACAATTTAGATTATGTAAAACTTCTCAACTTGGTTTTCTAGAATAGAACTTGATGCAAAATTGCTTTCTAAGTTTCAATTAAAACATACCAAAACGTAGTACCCATGTAAGGAATATCACAATGTGCTCCCTGCACCTTTTTACATACTTGTTCCATAATGCATGAAAATAACATGGTTACTTCTAATCAAATATCAAACAAACAAACTGAACAATCACATTCTCCTAGTCACTATTCATCCCAACAAGAGTTCTTTCACAGCTAAACCAAATCAAAATGTTCAGATGTATTCTACTTAACCATAACCATGTAAGGTTTTACATCAAACAAAACAGTTTCCAAAAATCCAAATTAGACAAACTCTGTAACTGTATACTAAGGGCCATAACAGATTTTCTGATATAACCATTTCTAATTTAACTAAGCAAACAGGAAAACCCAATTTTTCATGTAACTCTTTTAAGTACCTATTTAATTTGCTTTGAACTCTAAGTTCAACTCTTTTTTTACCATAGACAATCATGTCATACATTCCCCCTCGCTTTCACGTCATTCAACGGAAAATGACACTATACGTGAAAGCAGAACCATTACAGGACGGACATGAAGAAAACCGAGAGCAAGTACAAAACTACGATTCATTCAACCATTTGTCAGTGTGCCTTTTCAGAATCTAAACTCCATTGACGAGTATCAGGCGCTAGTTTTAAAGCACAAGTATTATCTCAGTTATCATATGCAAACAAAAACAAAGCGAAACTACATGTTTTAACCAAACCCAATTTAACACTTTAAAACAGGACATGTAATTATACAAGCTTTGGCTATTTGGGGAATAAACACGATTTGGCTACTAAACTCTGTTGCAGGCTATGACTATATTGGATATAAATCTAGTCTTCAAGGAAACAGGGTGTTTTCTAAATGTTAAAGACCATCCCTATATGGTAAAGAGGGAGAAAACACAATATTTCAAATTTATGGATAAAAACTGCGAGACCACATGTAACCAATGTAGGAAAGCATCATTGCACTAATTACCAATTTATCACTCGGATTATAGTTAGGACATTATTATCGTATTGAATCCTACAGTAGCATGCGAACCCCTCCACCAGTGCCAGCCACCCGCACAACACCGGAAGGCAAATTCCATTACGCGGAGTCGGCGCTGAGGCCGAAAGAGTGGGCCTCGCCAAAGAACCACAGTAGACGCAATGAATGCTGTCACCCAAGTGTACACCAAACAAAGCAAAACTTGGCAAATTAAAAAAAAAAACGTCCATGTCAAAAACTCTTGGTGAACGAGATCAAATATTCCACGAAGGAATACAAACTGCAGCCAATCGGATTCCCCGTGCACAGGGAATACCAAAAGGGAAAATGCAGTTACTAGGTCGGCCACAACCAGACATTTACAAATGCCCGGTACTCGGGCCATGACCGCATACAGATCATGGACATAAGGTCCAATCTTCACTGCTTCATCAACTCAGCTATTCGCAAAACACAAGTTATTCGAAAACTTTGGCGTTGTGCAGGAGCAATATATGCTCCATCCTACAGTCTCTAAAATTGGTGGTCGGAAATCAACCCGAGGTACACTCACCACGGGGAGACATAGGGGCTCAATTCCCCAACTGTCAAAAAACACAATAGGTCGACTGCATGGGAGTGTAACTAGTGAGGCGGATGGGCTACAACTGCAGAAGACCCCACCGGGTACCACTCATCTCCACTACAAATAGGAAAAAGAGGCTACAATTTGCAAGAGCTCACCAAAATTGGACAGTCGAAGACTGGAAAAATGTTGCCTGGTCTGATGAGTCTCGATTTCTGTTGAGACATTCAGATGTAGAGTCAGAATTTGGCGTAAACAGAATGAGAACATGGATCTATCATGCCTTTTTACCACTGTGCAGGCTTTTGGTGGTGCTGGTGTAATGGTGTGGGGGATGTTTTTTTGGCACACTTCCGTGGCATTTAAACAATGCCCAATTGGCACTAAGGGGCCCTTAGTGCCAATTGGGCATCGTTTATAGCCACGGCCTACCTGAGCATTGTTTCTGACCATGTCCATCCCTTTATGGCCACCATGTACCCATCCTCTGATGGCTACTTCCAGCAGGATAATGCACCATGTCACAAAGCTTGAATCATTTCAGATTGGTTTGTTGAACATGACAATGAGTTCACTGTACTAAAATGACCCCCACAGTCACCAGATCTCAACCCAATAGAGCATCTTTGGGATGTGGTGGAACGAGAGCTTCGTGCCCTGGATGTGCATCCCACAAATCTCCATCAACTGCAAGATGCTATCCTATCAATATGGGCCAACATTTCTAAAGAATGCTTTCAGCACCTTGTTGAATCAATGCCACGTAGAATTAAGGCAGTTCTGAAGGCGAAAGGGGGTCAAACACAGTATTAGTATGGTGTTCTTAATAATCCTTTAGGTGAGTCTACTTACAAACAATATTATTAGATATGAAATTATATTAAATTATAATGTAGGTCAGATTCTCCAGCACAAATGTTCCTACCCGTCCCCTTAGTGAGACCTTCTAAAGGGGTAACCTTTTATCCTTGTACTACAGATGTTACTGCAATTCATTATTTAATTTGTTACTTCTGATCTTCCACAGAAAATGCAATGAAGGATCACCATGTAAAAAGAGACAAAGCTGTGTGCAAGAAGAAATTTTGTTCATCCTCATTGAGCTGAAAGAAGGAACTAGTCAAATCACAGAGTAAGCTCCACCTTCAACAGCAAGACTAACTGTGTAACAAACATGGGGATCAAGGGAGCTCATGATTGAGTGTCCTAGAACAGAATGCTTCTCTGCTGACAGATAGACAAGTAACTTAGTCTTGACTTGTATGAGTCCATTAAGACTCATTATCCTCTCATAGCATAGATTCTTAAATTACTAACATTGTTTCTGGTCACACCTTGTACACTGACCCCTAGTGTACTCTACTGGAACAAGTCAAAATTGCCAATTTAGCTGAACATTCAAGGCATAAGAAAATACAAGTATAAGATGAATGAGGAAAATGTAAAAATGGTCAATAGAAACATTTCACATTTCTGAGGTTGGCAGAGTGTGACATACAGAGAGAGAAAACAGATGTTTTTGTTGTTCTCATTATCTAGGCACATTTTACTTTCAATGAAACATTCATATGATTCCACACCGGCCAAGTCAATCTCCTGATTTAAATCTGATTGAAATATGCATTTCACATGCTGAAGAGGAGACTGAAGTCTGAACTCCCCAAAACAAGCAACATAATGGCTGCAGTAAAGTCTTGTCAAAGAATCTCTAGAATATACCAAGACTTTGGGGATGGCAATGGGTTGCAGACAGTTGCAAGGGAATCCAAAGGGCTTTAAGTTCAGTTGTCCCAATACTTATGATCCCATAAAATGGGGTTGAGGAACTCTGAAAGTACTGTTATTCCTAGTTTGAAAAACACGTATTGTAACAGCCAGAAACAAAGTATGTACTTTTGCCTCATATTCATCTACTAATTAGATTTTCATATAGACTGTACAGCAAAAATAGCCATTTTGACATGACTGTCCCAATATCTACAGATTTGCACTGAATTACCAATGACTAGGCAAGATCATGTTGTTATTTTTTCTCATTGCTTATAATATTGTTTGTGCTTTATTATATACAAGAAACAAGTGCACTAGAGATGAAGCTTAAAAGATGCCTGGAGAGCTTTTTCGAGGAACCTGAAACTCAGCCCTATTTGCTCCCTCTGTGTCACTCCAGAAAGCACAAGAAGTAAAGATGCATAAAGGTGTCCCCTGTGTTAGAAAGGATGATCCTCTGGAACGGTGTAAAATTCACTGTGTGAACTTTCCTACACTAGGCAAAGTTGCCAAAAGGTTTGGTCGTGTGACTAAGCGTGGCGTGAGATTCAAGAGCTGAACAGCTCCACAGCATACAACTCCAAAATGTTGAATGCGAATCAGACGTCCCTGGGCTAGTTTATCTTAAAAACAGATTGTGCAAATGAGACCAGAAAGATCACAGAAAAGCATCAACCTTCTGCTCCTCCTTATTTACTTTGATGGGCTTGGAATGCATAGAGACATACAGTACATTTAATTTAATTCAATGTCTTAATGCAATTAACAATAGCAAAACATGTTTCAATGCTTTATATGCAATGGGACAACATATTTATATCCATACATTTATATCCAACATGGGTATTATCTAATTATGAAATATGGTTGGGAATGACAAAATTCGCCATTATAATATTTTACACACGCTTTTTTTTGTTGATCAGTGTTGATGCGACAAAGAAGCGACTGAAAATTGTTTGTCTATTTAATAATGTTGCAAAATTAGGCTACATTACGTCGCATTGCAAAACAATTATAAACTAGATTTCAACATACTGAAATTAAGAAGCAAACAATTTCATTAAATGATCTGAGCCTATAACTCTTCACAGAGCCTGTCAAATGCTCTTTTGAACGCATGGACCAGACATCCTATCACATTTTATTTGTTGTGACCTTTAACATTGGCCTAACATCCCTTATTCAGATTGGAAACATGATTTTGGAATCAATCTATTGTACAAGAAGACTGTTGTCAATAAAATAATGAACAGGCACAAATAATTGCGATCAGGCAGTTAAGTAATAATTGTGACAACCTTAGTTGTAGCCTGTATGCTCAGCTCACAAAGATTGTCAAGACTCCTTTCTGCTGAAGACTCCAATCGGCTCAATCTTTATTTATCCCAAACTGGTAAATAAAAAAACATCAAGTTGGATTTTAGCATTTGTGTTGTATTGCTGTTTAAATGTAGGCTGTTAAAACATATGTACCTGTTCTATATGGTCATAATTCTGGAATTTTTAATGGCCATGTTGGCCATCCCCCAAAAAATATAGCGTAAACTCATTAATAATAACACTTTAAACATATATAGCGCTCATTAATAAAACCAGATAAAGTCAGTATGCTTGTTTCTGGCTGAGAACCTTGTCTATAATGAACCTCTGGTTGTGTTTGATCACTTTAGGTCATGTGTGCAAGTTAGATTGAACATTCCATTTTATTTATACATTCAATTGTATTTATTGGATGTATAAATGGCTAAATGTATTACTTGAATTGGTATCTTTTAGCATAAGAAATTCCTAATAAAGGTAAAAATACTTTAAACACTTACATATTATTCTACATAGTATGAAATCACAAACAATTAATCACTTCCATTCCCTTCTACAACTTAGCCTTGCATTATTGAGGTACATGAATCAAATTATAATTATTATAATACATTTTGTACACATTACCCAGCCCTATTATACAGACACCAGAGTAAAACCCCAACAAGCATTTAACAACAAGATATAGAAACACAGTATTCACAATAAATGAACAAACTCCCTAGTATGCTTGGAATGTAGAAAGAGAGGGGCTGAAATCTGTGGGGTGGGCAGTCCTGTCCTAGCTGTGCAAAGTGAAGCTCTAATTAGGCAGTAATGTTATTGGCATACTTGCATAGAACACTTCATGATCCATCTATACAAGTTTATTCAGACTTACTTTTCATGAAAATGTACATAATCAATGGCTATCCAGTCTTTCAAGAAGTTTCTTCAGAACTTTACAAAAGCAACCACAGCATTCTACAGTGATATGCCAACCCATCTGATTTGCACTTGTCAGGACTATCATTTGTTTTTCATTAGGACAATGTTTGTGATGATTGTGGAGAGGATTGTGGACTTCAGGAAGCAGCAGAGGGGGATCACGCCCACATGCACATCAATGGAGCTGAAGTATAGAGTCTCCGACTTCAAGTTTCTCTGTGTGTCCATCAAATATCTGGACCTCACCTGGTCCAGGCAAACAGACTTGGCTGTAAAAACTTCCCAAAAGAGCCTATACTTCCTGAGGAGACTCGAGAAGTTCGGCATGTCTGCAAAAACCTTCACCCACTTTTACAGGTGCATCATGGAGAGTATCCTCCCCTGGCTACATTACTGCCTTGTACAGCAGCTTCTCCACTGCTGACCACAAGAACCTCCAGAGGGTGTTAAGGTCAAAAGAGCACATAATTAGCTGCCCTCTCCCTTTGATGCAAGGCATCTACTGTACCATACACAATGCCTTAGGAAAGCACAGGACATCATAAGACTACAGAGACCCATGCTATGGTCTGTTCACACTGCTGATGTCTGGTAGATAATACCAGAGCATCAGGACGCACACTTTCAGACTCACAAACTGTTTTTACCCCAAGACCATAAGCAACACAGATCTATTGATCACATGTACACTTCATATGCTCTGGTCACTTTCTATGTACATTAGTACATGTTAATGTATTCATTTATAGGCACTGTAACACTTAAATATAGAATTTTTAAGATTTATTTTCATACTGTCCATATTCCCATAAGCGGAAATCCCGGGGGAGGGCGTCGGGGTCATGACACCCCATCCTGGAGAAAACTATGATTTCCCCCTAATATATATCTGTAAACATAACCATGTAATTTCAATCATATTTACAGGTGCTGGTCATATTTCTTTAATTGCTGTTGTTCATGACAACCTACAAAATTTGCTTGTGATATTATTTTCTGTAGACAGAATTAAAAAAATCAAGATGAATTTGGTTACATTAGGCTTCTATTTTTGCTATTCATTAAACACTGATTTGGGGGTTTTCATTAGTAGTCAGTTATAATCATCCAAATTAAAAGGAATGAACACATGAAATATATCAGTCTGTGTGGAATGACTGTATACATTATACAAGTATCACTTTTTGAATGGAATTACTGATATAAACTTTTTGATGATATTCTAATTATATGACCAGCACCTGTATAAGACACAATGAATGCACTTGTGCTGATTATAGACACTTAATAGTGCATACTGAATTTTCACAAAATAGCGATCACCCCCGCCCTTTGCCTTTTAATGGTTTAACCACTGGAACCAGGCACCAGCAGTGGCACATCGTGCAGGTACAGTGCATTACATTAGTGATGGGCAATCCAAATCACTAATGTGAACTGAATCATTCAGTACAGTTCTTTGAGAAGATTCAGATAATTAGAACTGCTGAATCATTTAATGAATGTTATTGTCCAAGCTCTTAATTCCAGCTCTATATCACGGTGGGACCTTGTTTACAATAATAGCACTCTGTTTAATGACTAGCAAAAATAGTAGCCTAATGTAACCAAATTCATCTTTATTTTTTTTTATCAATTACCACATTATTCAGTCTACAGAAAATAATATCATTTGCAAATTTAGTAGGTCGTCATGAACAACAACAATAAAAAAGTTATCAAATTCACTGTGCATGTTTGGAGCATGCACATCTTAGGCTGCAATAAAAAACCATGGGCTATCATATCCTAACAATTCATAATTGTTTCCTGCTGAGTTGGAGGCACTCTGGTTCACCACCGGTTTCAGAATTGGCCAAAGTTGTAGTTATGGGTGCTTAAATGAGGGACGTTAAATAAGAAGTGTTCAATAACTTAAGGATGACAGCTCGGCCTGTGTCAAAGCCTAAATGTTAAAACTGAAGAGGAGTTGGCGGTCTTCACGGATACATATGAAATCCGATAATGCGAGATTCAATTCGTCATCCGACTTGGTCAGATACAACATTATGTTGACTGTTGGATCCCGAGTCAGATCAAGCTCAGTCCCCATGGTTCTCGGGTCTGTGTGATAAAATACCGACTATATCAGAAAACGGCTATGCTTTGCAGTTGGTTATAGACATGTTTGTGTTTTTCGCGCTCCACAGCATGTGGTTTGAGGTTATATTAAACTTGCAAAAAAATGCCTATAGGCCATTCCGTAGTAGAGAAAAGCTTACAATTCAATGTTTGTACTGTAGTGTTCCTTAGCTAGCAAGGTGACAGTGTGCGTATCTATCGTCTGAAAGGCACTCAATGCACGTAGCTAACATGAGGTTAATCCAATAAGTTTGTTTTGTGTTGGCACGGTTCACATACAATAGCTGAATTTGCATAGCTATAGTATTAGACAAACTGATCATGAAAACAGAACCAGCAGTGTATTACAGCATTACCTTTGCTCTCCCCCTCAAGAATTGCTCTTGGGAAAATTTCATGTAATTGTCCCCTGCAAAGTTGATGTCAGATTTTCCTTCATGCATCTTCCCATTTCTACAGTATTTGACATTACTTCTAGTCTCTACTGTTATGAACATTATGTATTTTCTGTAATTATTATTGCTATATTTATTTCTTAATTTCTATGTAGATGTCACGTGCCATGTCACAATAATTTCATTTTTCAGAATGACATATGCAATTCAATGCACTTAACAAATAAGACTTTATTTTCGCTAGTTGTGTCTTCACTTTTATTCTACAGTGTGTAAAACTGTAAAAAAAAATAAAGAAATACCCTTGAATGAGTAGGTGTGTCCAAACGTTTAACCAAAATCAAGAATCAGGTTCGATTCATTTAGACTACTATCGCTGTCCATTGTTTGGTTTGAGTTGGAACCCAGATTCTTCCTGGTAGAAATGGTAAATTCCAGGTTGATCATCTCTGGGACCCTCCTCCCCCACAACACACATGAGCTTATCCTACAGAGACGGCCAATGAAGAATTTCGGAACCCATTTTCTGAGCGCTATCAACATAAATAGCCATCATACGCGTTAATTTACAATAGTATCTAAACCACAACCACACATTTTACTGAATAGGCAGTAGGCTACTATCGTACACAATGCAAGAGAATTATCCACAAATAAAACGACTGGGTCGTGTACCATAGCTTTATCTAAAACCTATTTAAAAGGGCAAACACTGTCAGATAAACTGAAGCAACGTTAGTTTGATCAGCTAACAAAAACCCTTGAAAAACTTGCAAAACGACGCAAACTCGAAAAGTTCCGGCAGTGTAACCTATGTAATAGGAGAGGTTTTATATGCATTTCGGTAAATTGGTACTTTTACGTATACAGCATATTAGATGTAGCCTATTTGAGTAAGCTACTCAGTGACCGATACTGATAGAAAAGGTGGTTCACATGCGAAAATCAGCATCACATAAATACAAATGAATCCTAAATAAATTTGACAGTCGCCCATTGTACTAGTTTAACATAATTAAATGTCGTGAACATCTGCATGATGCCTGGCAAACACTGTGATTGTAGGCTGCAATCACTTACCTGTAATGTCCATCCTGATATTCTTGAAATTGCTCCTAAATACACTCAGTTATTGAAACATCTCTAAACGCAACTCGCCTCTACAGCAAAAGCAATTATCTGTTGTTATGGAATTAGCTCTCAGACATAAAACGTAACCAGAAAATTACTTTTAACCAATGGCGTTTATTAAAACACTTGTCATTGTATGCAGCATTCCCTACCACTGACACTTTAAATCACTATCAAATCTTTTTAAAAGCCTGGATTTCCCCATCTCTCTCGCTCTACTACACACTAATGGTTGCAGATGTGGATTAAATGTGCGTGTGTGTGTGTGTGTGTGTCAGAGAAGGTGGAGATCAGTTATGATTATATTTCATGCTGGTCATAATGGCTATCCCAGGGTTTGCCTTTGCTTGCCCTTTAGTTGTGCATCATGATGACAGATAGAAATCACTCTTGATATACAGTGGGGGGAAAAAAGTATTTAATCAGCCACCAGTGGTGCAAGTTCTCCCACTTAAAAAGATGAGGTCTGTAATTTATCATAGGCACACTTCAACTATGAGACAAAATGAGAAAAAGAAATCCAGAAAATCATATTGTAGGATTTTTAATGAATTTATTGCTAAATTATGGTGGAAAATAAGTATTTTCACATGCAGTCTTTCGTAATAGTTGTCGATGGAGGCCAGGTGGCCATTGATTTTATAATAGTTGTCATGTGGTATTGCTGCCCATTTGTCTTGGAAAAGGCCTCCAGATCATGCAAAGTCTTTGGTCGTCTTGCATGGACCACACATTGAGATCTCCCCAGAGTGGCTTGTTATTAAGGTCAGGAGACTGATGGCCACTCCAGAACCATCACCTTCTTCTACTGTAACCACTGGAGGGTTAACTTTTGTAAGTTCATTCAAATTCATCCAAGGCTCTGATCATTCAGCTGGGAGTATCGCACATTCATCCTCTGACATCATGCATTCAGTGAGGGGTGATCAGCACCTGGGTACCAATGCTACCATGGGCTATTGGCAATTTATATCTGAAAACAGGGTAAAAAACACTGGTACAGTGTATAATTACAACAGAACAATATAATATATGCTTAGGTAGAAAAAGTCATGGAAGGAGGGTGTAGCTTTCAAAATGGCAGATTTATTAATTACAATTCATGTTAGGCATTTGGCGCTCCTAGTGTTCAGAGACGAATACCCGACTGTAATAGACTGTGGTGTGCTGAATGGAACACCATTGGGGGAGATACAAAACCCAGCTGTATATTTGCAGAAGCAGCTGGAAAGGTGGAGGCTGGAGACTGAAAAATATCCAGAAATTGATGATTTGGTGTCCTTCATGTTAAGGAATGTGTTGGTGGAGGCACTGCCAACACCAATAAAGAACAAGTTGGAAGATGAAGTGGTGCTGATGAAATCTTGTTCTGTTGCACAACTTGACACTTTTGATCTTACTCAACATGTGAAAGTGCACACACATTCTAGATCTGGTTTCCTCTGTCATGGTTAAACACTTGACCCTGTCATTTGGCCCTTTTTTGAATCACTGAGCACCCCAGATGTTCAGGTAAACTCTGAGGAAAAGATACATTAATGAGTACCAATGCTCAGTTTATGGAAGCCATAGCTATCTCGACAAAAATAAGTGTTGAGTCAGTTGATGTCCTCCTGGATTATTTTAATGCCAAAATATTGAATGTCATTGATCATGTTGCAGCAGAAAACAGAAAACATCCTGAAAAGAGAATGTAGGAAAGCGGAACATAAGTGGAGGAAAACTAAACTTCTAATCCACTATGACATCAATAAACAGTCTTGGTAGCTTCAACATTGAATGACACACAGCTAGACAGCAACATTTATCTGAAATGATCAACAATACCCAGTCTATTTGCCATGATCGACAAGTTTAAAAATAAATCTAATGCTGATAGCATCCAAACTCATGCCCTCTGAAATTTGAATCTTTGTTTCTTTTGTGATTTTTTTAAAAAGTATTTGTCACAGTGCTGGGAGTAGGACACAGGTGCAGGGACGTGGCAGTGGTAATAATCTATTTAAATTAATTTAAGAAAATCAAAATGAGAGCAGCTTACCGTGACTGGGCATTGACAACCAGAAGCAACAAAGCATAATGATCCACACCAAGTGTGTGCAAACATTCACATAAATGGGTTCCCCAATTGGAGACAACGATCTACACCTGCCTCCAATTGGGGAGACCAAACTTAAATAGAGATGCCTAGAGGCACCTCTTCCTGTCCTGTCCTGACTATGGCCCCAGCCCAGTGCAGAGATGGCTAGGGGCATAGCAAGGACGTGACAGTATTAAACAGACCATTACAACTACACAGTCTAACAGTGACACTTGTACCATCACTATGACCACCAAGTCAAGTTGCTTAATATGTCGCAATTTAGTATTTAAAAAAAAAAATCCCTAGATGAAACAGTATGACTTCTTAAAGCTTCCACATGTCTTGACATACTGCCATCAGACTCAAATTATAATTTTTTAACTCTAAAACAGCCTGAGTGGCTGGCAGAAGGATTCCTTCTCCGGACCCCGCCGGCGCCGCCGACCCGCCTGACCCTCCGGACCCCGCCGGCGCCCCCGACCCGCCTGACCCTCCGGACCCCGCCGGCGCCCCCGACCCGCATGCGCTCCGGACCCCGCCGGCGCCCCCGACCCGCCTGCGCTCCGGACCCCGCCGGCGACTCCGACCCGCCTGACCCTCCTGACCCCGC
>JACXGJ010015554.1:2500-13481 GCA_016801105.1 Esox niger | reverse complement strand
ACACACACACACACACACACACACACACACACACACACACACACAGAGACACATGTTATGCTAGCACACTTCCCCACATCCATCTCACCACCCTGTCTTTCTAATTGAAGAGAGAGGGATTCCTACACAGCTCAGTGTGGTTTCAATTTGTAATCAAACTAGAAGCCCCACAGGGTTGTTGTTTTTTCAGATGTAATCCAGTCTTTTCGCCAGTTGGCTTGGATAAAATGCATAGATACAGAATAAATAGAACATGATTCCTAATTCAAGATAATGATGGTTCATCTCAATCCATTTTATTCTATCCAAAAGCAGTAACCCATGTAGACAACTTTGGGAAAACCGTTCCCTGGTGATCTAGAAGTTATTTGTGCCCTGTGTCCATCTTCAATATATAAATATTTCTTCTCTTGTTCTTCTCTTGCATCTTTCCTCCCTCTCTTCATGTGTCTGAATCCCAATCATCAAACTTGACCCTTATATTTCAATCATTTTCATTTTCAAATTCCTCACTTAGCCTCTAGCCCCTGTGGTAAAACACTCTGAAATCAGAAATCCCCTAAGTATTCTCCCACATCTCCTGTCTTTTCCTGGTTCACACCTCTCTCTTTCCCTCTCACTTGCTCTCTCTCTCCCTTTCTCGGTCCATGGCCATCTCTTATACACCCTCATACCAGCCAGCGAGTGTAGTCTCAAAAGTAGCTCTCTTCGCTCTCATCTGTCTGGAGTGGGACTGCTGTATAGAGTGGGCCTTATTATGCAAATCCCTGCTTTATCCTCATTGGCTCAGGTCGAGGCTGTGACATTAGCGAGCAGCATGGAGAATAGAGGGAGGGGGGAGGATTATGAAAGGAGTGGATGTGGAATTGGGAGGCCCATTGTAGCTGCATGTAAAGCACACCTTCTCTAAGCAGACGCACACATCTGTTTGGGGATCCCACAAAATGTTGCTATTCTGACCCTAACTTTAACCCCAAACATAACTGGAATCCTGCCCCAAAACCTAACCCTCAGCTTTTAACACCAACCCTTTTATAACCCAAAACCAACCTCTTGTTCAGCAATTGCGTTTTATCCTGTAATACTGTGAAAATGTCCTCACTAAACTGAATGTTCCTGATTTTGCTATCCTTCACAGATTTTATCAACCTTAACCCCAATTATATTTTTTACCCCATGACAGAAATAGACAGGCAAAAGGTTCCCACAAGGTGACATATTTCTACCCTAGTAGGGATGTGTTCCCGAACACTCTCTCTTTCTCTATGACACTTTTGTACATTTTAACTTGTTCAAAAGTGTTAAAATTACCTTCTTTTCTTGATTGACTTTAATGATTTGTGTGTTTATGCTTCTTTGTGTGTTTGTACACATGTTACTTGTTTTAAGCTTCTCCATGTTCCTCCTTGCAGAGAATTGATCAGTGGGGGGAATAATCAAGCCCTTTATCTCCCAGCAGTCACAACTTCCGTTTCCACGGAGATACACTGGCATATCGCCATGGCATCTGGGTCGTATCCGGGCGACTCCGGAGCCCTGGAAGGGCCCAATTCCACATGAAACACTTGCCGCACACAAGTGACACCATCATGCGCAAACACACACACACTCACACACCATCTCACGCCTGTACAGCTCTGTGGTCACAAACGTGCGCACACGCATGCATGTATTTGCACGTGTTGGAGTGTGTGAGTCATTGTGACATCCTGGCTGCACTGAGGTTCTGTTAGAAGTAGTATAATGTGGTATCTGTGTCGGACAGTTTGCCGGCCGCGGGCGTGACAGAAGCTTTCCGGAGAGCCTGCCCCATCCTCCGTGAGAAGAACCGCAGCCAAACCGTCCTCTGTCTTCCCCATATCCCCTCCTCCACTCATCTCCCTGTCCTCTTCCCCAAGCATGAGCAATTCACAGTTAAACTAATTCAATTTTCCTCCCGGCCGGGCCCACATGGGACGCCATTGGAATCCCGGTTTGTCATGATAAAATGATTACACAGCATTGTGTTTCAGCCAGGCGGCTTCCAGCGCATTTATTACAATCTGCCAGGGCCATGTAGATTGGCCGGCCAAAGTGCCTGTCTTCGTCTCTGTCTTTCTCTCTTCTTTTGCCCGCCGATTGCCTCGCCGACACACTTGCGCGCTCTCTCCCTCCCCGGCCGAATAGGATATTCCTTATGAGACGCGTCGCTCCTGGCAGACGCATAATCTGATTACATCCGCTAGATTAAAAATATATTGAATTTTTTCTTCCTCTTCTCTCCTCCCACTCTGACACAATCCTATCTCCCTCTCTCTTTCTCACCATCTCCCCCATCCTCCCCCATCCTGTGCCTCCTCTTGCCATGGACAGACACTCATTGAATCTTTCGTTCTCTCTTTCTCATTCCTTCACTCTCTGGGTTATATTAAAGCTTATATTTCATATTGGCGCTCACTCTCGTTTTCTCTCTGTCTCTCATTCTCTTCCATCCTGTCAGTGATCTGTCATGTGTGATTTGGGACTGTCAGTCGGGGTGTGTGTGGGGGGGGGGTGGGTTGTTTACTCAAATATGTCTGGAGGTGTCACTGTGAATTAGTCCATAAAACCCACCCCGAGCGAGCATGTGCACACACACGCAGAAGTTTGCGAACACACGCGTGCCCTCTTGTTCTCGCCTTCACACAAACAGTAAAAAATTATAATTGCAACAGACATTAAAATGCACAAGTCATTGTTAACATCTTCTGTCTTCATTTTCTTTAGATTTTATTTCATTTGCCTAAATGTATATTTATTTATTTTTTGGGGGGGCTAAATTAAACATTTTACTGTTAGTCAACACCTTTTCTTAAGGACGCGTGTGATAAATACAGTGGCGTTTGATTTGAGATGTCCTTTCGGTGAGAGTGGGGATAAAGAATGGACAATGGCTGTCGCGTCAAGCCTCTCCGTTTCTCTCGCTTCTCCTCCGTCCCCGCTTCTTCCTGTCTTTCCTTTCAGCTGACATGAGGGTCTGAGGGGAGTCAAAGCCCGGAGGCATGGTCCCACAGGGAGTCATTACACCACTGACACACACACACACACACACACACACACACACGCTCCTGTCTCTCACCATCTCTCAACACCACTAGAGGTCTATGCCCCAGTCCCCTTTCCAGCTTACTGTGACCCTCCGTCTGTCACTGAGAGCCACTCTGCTGGACCATAGTTAATGTTGACAGCTCACAACACGCACACACACACACACACACACACACACACACACACACACACACGCTTATGGAATGTGAGCTGACACTGTTACTCATTCCGAATCTTCTCTTTTACACTGTACATTTCTATCCAAACATTATGCAAATTCTCTCAATGTGATGTTTGTCATTAGTAGACGCACAGACAGTCAATGAGTCTAACAGAATCACTTTTATTCCTCTGGATGGCTTTGGTAACTCTCTCGCCACACTCTCTGTGACTGTCATACAAATCTCATTCACCCAAATCCTTCACCCCATCCCGTGTGTGTGTGTGTGTGTGTGTGTGTGTGTGTGTGTAGTTTCATTGAGATTTCCCTCAGACACGGGCATTGCTCAGAGTATTTATAGTGTGTAATTGTTTAGGCTCCCTGAGGCCATGCTGCACCAGTTTGTCGGCCTACATGTAACGGTTGTGATGAACATAATCACATAGTATTCCCAGTCAGGATTGAAAATGTTGTTTCGGTGGGACGATTACACAGGAAGTTTGGGGGTGCCGTGTCCTAATTTGATTTTCCTATTCTTGCTGGGATTTTCCTTTATGTCATTAAATGTTGTACTGCATTCCAGGTTTTAAAAGCCTTGTAAATCTGTTTTCCTATTTAAAATATCAGACTTAATTTGGCCTACCAACTCTTTAAAAAATGTATAGATTATTTTCTAAATTGATATATATGTTTCCAGTTGCTTCAGGATTACATTCCTGCTGTGTAAATAAATGCTGAATTTAAGATCAGGCATCTGCAGATAGACTCTTAGCTTGGATTTCCAGTTTAGAAATCTTTGGATATCATTTCAGATCAAAAACAAGAAACAGTTCATATTTCTTATAGTCCAGATTAGCAGAGTCTGCCTGTGTTTTTCATAGGTTGTGGATTTTGTGACATTTCGAAATGGCCTATTCCCCAGTTATCCTGCTGATCCTGGTGCACTATGCAAGAGATGTGGTGTCATTTCAGACTTGGCGTGTGTTGAATCCTGACCTTTCAGGGCGTGCTCTCTGACCTTAGCTCAGGGATGCCGTGCGCCTCGTAGGAATTGCTCTGTCCAGTGGATGGCAGCTTGCCTCATCTCACACACCCCGCCTTCTGTGTGTATGTGTGGGCTTGTGAGTGAGTGAAACCAAGAGACACAGAAGAACATGCTTTAACATAAACCCCAAATTTGCTCAGGGGCACAACAAATCCTACAAACACTACCTCCATACCTACATACAACTAATATGTAACAGACAAACACGACACATCTAGAAATCTTTCACAGACGAACACACTCCGTACAAATTAATCGTCACACGTATTCACACAGCAAGCCACATCACAAATGACAGGATTTAAATCTCCATGCCATGAAATATTCATGTGTCAGCACCAGCAGTCGGAGCCTGCCATCATTCGCCCAGGCAGAACTAACACCAAAGGGCTTGCCTTTAGATCTGAGGATGCCACTGCCTATGCCCTGATTCCTGTTCTGTTCATTCCAGAATATTCCAGCAAGGCTGTGCCCTAGCACCTTCTAGGTCCAGTGTGGTTCTGAGGATTGGTTATTGTTCTGGAATTTCACAGGTTTGTTTTATCGTTCCTCTTGGCTGTTCCCATATTCAATTGACTCGCTAGTCATTTCAAATGACCTGGTATGAGGTAAGCACTCGCCGTGGGGAGAAAAGGAGAGGGAAGAAAGAGGCTGAAATGGAGGAACATTTTGGGTCGAGGTGAGTGGACCTGGTTGATATACTGAGCAGAAAGTCAGACAAGGAATCTGATAAAGACAGCGCAATATGAAGCCAAGAGAGAGAGCCAGAGGTAGAAAGTGATGGATGAATTGAGGGGGAGAGCGAAGGAGGGAGTGATTGGGAGAGGGAAGGAGGGAGTGGAAGAACTGCTAACAGAGAGAAGGAGGGAGAGCGCGATGAGGAGTTAAGCCAGGACCAGTTTTTAGGGCAGAAGGCCCAGTGGTCTGGATTTTATTTTCCCCCACCCTGTTTGTGTGTGCATTTACATCATGTGTGTATTTGTGTGGCCATGGAGACCATGTTTAATGAACCCCCTCCCATTATAACACTTTGACCCAACCTTCTTCTTGGGGCCCTTTTGGGGGGGTCAGGGGTGTGTCCACATGCCTGCCTGTTTGCTTTCCATTGCAATATGGAGTAGACTTGAGGGGGAGATGAAACAGCATATCGAGAGAGGAGAGGATGATTAGAGAGTACAAGACGAGTGCTCAATGAGGAGCTAGAGGAGTGTAGGAGGCGCAAGAGTGCAAGGAGGGGAGAGGACTCCGGACCGGAGGAGATGACTGGAGGCGAGGAGTAAGTGGAGTTGGGAGTGGAGGGGAGTTGAGAGAGGACAGGAAGAGAGGAGTTAGAGGAGGTGGGTTTTTTGGAGGGGACAGGAAGAGAGGAGTTAGAGGAGGTGGGTTTTTTGGGGGGGACAGGAGGAGGGAGTTAGGTGGAGAGCAGTAAGGGCAGTAATGTGATTCTCTAAATCCTTCCTCTCTGTCTGTCTGTCGTTTGTCATTCTGACGGCGCGTTATGCAGATGAGGAGCTAATACCATATCTCTGCTGAGCTGATGGATGTTTCCAATGATATGCCGGCTCTGAGAATCACTTTGCTGCCTGCCTGCGTGCGTGCGTGCGCGTGCGTGCGTGCGTGTGTGTGTTTGTAGGTCTACATTACAGCGTTTTTTTGCCATTCTGTTTTTCCTCATATAAATGGCATGTTTATCCTCACTGTGATATTTGCTGTCCTGGAGTGACGCACCGGGGGTTTGGGAGGGTCACTGCAGTCTTCACTAGTTAAAACCAAGCCCACTGTCCATTTGGGCTCGTCTGCCGCCTAATTGATATTGATTTTGTGATTTGCTCAGGGGTGATTAAAAGCATGTTTGTTGGTGATCGTTGATGTAGCTTTTCATCAGTGTGGATCACCCACATTGGCTGTCTCTCTTTTCCTGTTTTTTTTTCAAAATTTCTCTCTGAGGCATTAACAAACTTGTCACTGACTAAAAGCAATAAAAGCAGCACTGTTTTTTAGCCTCTAATTGTTCACAGGAAGTGGCCATACCTTTTCCCAGCCACTTTACCAAAAGCCTGAGCTGTGGATAATAGCACTGGTTATTAATAACAGGCAACATTACCTCTTCTAATTGCTCTCTGCAAATCTCTGGCCTTTTGGCCTCCTGATGGCATGGTTTAACAGTTTGGTTAGTGTTTGCCCATGGCCCGGTTTTTAGATGGTGTTTAATATGTAAAGTTGCGGTTAGCTAGCATTAGCCTTGCCCAGCTAAGCCTTTTATCAGGCTGATTGATCACAGTTCTCTGTTTAATGTGACACGTTATGATCATATCAATTTGCCTCCATTTTCATCGACATCATTTTATAGCTCCTCCATCTCCCACAGCCCATTGAGCCGAGCTGTAAATCCTCCCCTTAATGATGCCACAGAACTACGGTTCATCAACCAGCCGTCTTTGTCTAACTCTCTCTCTACCTCTCTCTCATTCTCTCTCTATCTCTCTTTCTCTCACACTTGTCTGCCTCTCTGTCGCTCTCCCTTTCTGTCTGTCTGCCTGTCTCCTCTTTCTGTCTCTGGCCCTCTCTCACTTGCCTCTTCATGAATTTGCCCGCCTATTTTTTTCTGTTGACATTTCAAAAATAGACATGGAATGTGGCATTGGCAACTGCGTGCTACGGTGTGTTTCAACGTGACTGTGTTGTTTAAAAAAAATACACACCTGAAGATGTCACAGTTTTTAAAAGGTGTTGAATGATGAATACTAATTAAGGGATGAGAGTGTTTTCCTCATCCATTTAGCCAAACTGCACATTAATATGGTGCTGACAGCCTTTAGCCCCGCACACAATTTAGCCAACAACACGTGAGCAATATTCGCCCTATTCTGTTTTCTCCACATCCTCATGTGTGCTAATCTGCTCATTGCAGGCCATGGTGGAACTTGAGTCATATAGGCCTGATATTGTTACAGTTGGGGTTCAATTCAGGAAGTCTTGAACGTCAAACCCCATCTTATTCTGCATAAGCAATAACATTTGTGGATATTAAGCCATTGCCATTTATTATAAAACCACAGTTTCAAACATTTTTGTCACAGTAAAGAAACAAAAGAAACATCCACCACTGTCCAACAGATAACTAATGTATTCAGTCTTGTATCCAAAGTCTTTTTATTTCCCAATAAGCATTGGTCAATAGAAAACTCTCTGTTTCCCTTAGTCCTTTCTGTTCTTTGTGTCACTTTCTCCCTCTCTCCTGTTTTTGTCTTTCATTCCTCCTGTTGCTTTCCTTTCTCCCCTTTTCTCCTTATCCCTTCTCGAACCCTCTCTCCTTCACTAGTCATCGTGGATGTGAGTGACTGAATCAAAGTGGGATTAAAATGTAATATCAGACTATTAAAGAGATTAGGGGTTGACATTTCACCAGTTGAGTCTCCGCAATCTGATGAACTGGCATTCATATATTGATTTATTCCCTGCTTGTTTTCTGGGCTTTATTCATATGGGCAAAAATAGATCTGATATCAAAGTCCCTCATAAGCTGTCTTGTCAGGCGGCTTTGGAGCTAAGTCACTCTGAATTGGTTGTCAGGGATATTTGTTGAGGGGTGAAGTATAGCCTTCAAATGGAGACTCAATAAGGTTGACAGGGAAAGGGATGGATGAGGAAATGGATGATGTTGATTTTTGCCTTCGCCAAATGAAGGGATCTGTGGTCAGGCTGTTTGGCTTTGACCTCGATGATAAAAGCATTAGATTGACTGGCTTGGTTTGAAAGGAGTGATAATTGTTTGTAATTATAACAAACGTTAATTCTGCTCAATTATGTTGTGCATCAGGGCTAACCAGGTAGCGGAACGTGTATTCGTTTTCATGTGGGCCACTCAAGTATGTTTAATCTATGAAACATGCATGGGAATTGTTGAGAAGATGTACCGTTCACAAGACTCAGAACGGGTTGATAATGCAAACTGTGTCCAGTATGCCATGTGTTAAAATGAATTATTTTGGAGTGTGGACCATCGTACTATGGTACTAACAAGGCTCAGCTTTCTTCATCTGCCCCTGTTTTTCTCTCTTTCTTCCTCTCTCACTGTTCTCTGGGCCTCTCCAGTCTAGTTGAATGGGGCCCATGCCTCTGGCCTGCAGATATTCGGTATGGTTCTGATGGCATCTGAACCATCACTTTCTCTGTTCTGCTCATCCCTGAAGTGGGAAAAGAGGTGAGAAAGAGGGATGGATGGATTGAGAGAGAAAGGACAAGAAACAGTGACAGAGAAAAAGACAGAGCCATAAAGAGGGACAGCAAGAGAGAAAGTAAAAGACAGACAGAGACAAGGAGAGAATGCGAGACAGAGAGGGAAAGAGAGGAGACTGGAGTGTTTCAGGCCGGTATGTACAGTTGGTCTGTTTCTGCCTGTCCTCATCCCTCCTGGGTTTGGCACTTACACAACATTACTCCTCTCTCCGGATCGCTGATTGATAATGTCACATGTCACATGACCACAGCATGGTATAATGACTTCCCCTCTCAGATCCCTCCTCAGAACGTTGTTTCCTGCGTCCAATCAGTTCAACCTCCACTCTACCCCTCTGCCCTCCCACTGCATGCACACACACACACACACACTCCACTGACACTCAGTATTTATAGGGTAGCACAGGGGCCTCCAGTCGTGTGTAGCGCAAGCCTCCATAAGGCAAATTTGCATCTGTGAGGGGTCCGGCCTAATGGGGCTGATCTGTAGTGCCGTTATTAAACCAGAATGGAAGGGGATGGGGGGGTGGAGGAGGGGGGGCATGATGGATGTGCTCTCTGGTACCTCATTGGGTTATTTCAGGTCGTTTTACAGCCCTGGAGACCGTGGCCCTTCACCCTTATTATGTTATTGTGTGTGGGGCATGGGGCCAGGGGTTGAGGGAGAATGACAGAGAGGTGTGGGGGCGTTCCCGGCCCGGTTGATTGCACACACCCATTGAATTTCTCCGGGTAAATGAGGCGCGGCAACAGTGCTTCTCAACTGGTTGTGCCTTGAGACCTAAATTGAACCAGGTTCCATTGCATCGTTGCATTATATGCAAAGTGCTATCTGGGAAACCATTTTATGCTATGCTGACAGTAAATGTAGCAGTTATATTTCACAAGGGAGCAACATTGCTATCTTTTTCATTGTCTATAATTGAGGAGTTTTAGAAAGCTTGTAACATGTGCTTAATGATGCTGCTAGTGCACACATAGCTCTATATTGGAAATAGTGATAAGAAAAACTAATAGTTATGATGTTTTTAAATACGTAAAAGTAGGTTAATTAATAGACCTCTCTAACTGTTTGCTACATAACCTCACTCGCAACCCCAGTTGAAAACTGCAGGTCTAGAATGCTGTCCCGTGGATGCTACTGAAGTATGTTTGCTCTTTTTATCCCACCATTCCACAAAACAGTTTGGATCTGAATATTATTTTTTCTTCGCTCTTTGTCTCGAGTTCACTGTTGCTGTCTCACTCCGTCTCTCTCATGCTGTCTCACTCTGTCTCTCTCATGCTCTCTCACTCAGTCTCTCTCAGGTTCTCTCACTCCATCTTTCTCATGCTCTCTCACTCCGTCTCTCTTATCCTCTCTCACTCCGTCTCTCTCATCTTCTCTCGCTCCGTCTCTCTCATGCTGTATCACTCCATCTCTCTCATGCTGTCTCACTCTGTCTCCCTCATGCTCTCTCACTCCATCTCTCTCATGCTCTCTCACTCCATCTCTCTCATGCTCTCTCACTCCGTCTCTCACATGCTGTCCCACTTCGTCTCTCTCATGCTGTCTCAATCCATCTCTCTCATGCTGTCTCACACCTTCTCTCTCACGCTGTATCTCACACTGTCTCTTTCTCTGTCATTCTCTCAAGCTCTTCCTCATGTTTTTTTCTCCTCTTTCTCCCTGCCTTGTGTCGTGTTCCTGAAATAAAATGTATGATGTATTCCCCTATGAAATCAAACAATGAATATGATAATATTGCCGTCCTTTTCTTGTGGTATGGTTATACAGTAAGTAATATGAGAGGGTTAACCAACCTCCTTTTAGGAAATGAAGACCAGGAGAACCCTGAACCTCCGGACCCACCCGGTCTTAATGACTTAAATCTCAACCTCCCTTAGCGCTTGGCTTGATGTCATACAGAATGAGCATCCAATGGGTGTGCGGTATGAATGTTGGGGGAGTAGGCGTATCCTCCATCTGACATCATACCTAGAATACAGCTGTCCCGACTTAGGACCTGGCACAGGCTAAGAATGTCACCCACTCTGTGAGTGTGTGTGTGTGTGTGTGTGTGTGTGTGTGTGTGTGTGTGTGCGTGTGCGTGCGCGCGCGTGCGTGTGTGTGTGTGCGCGTGTATGCATGCATGCGTGCACACACTCACTCACACAGAGTATCCCCTGGTCTTTTTGTTCCTGTTCATCTCAAACTTCTGCCTGTGCGAGTGTGAGTGTGCACGCGCATTTGTGCATTTGTGTGAGAACATGGCGGTCGTGGAAGCGAGTGTTAAAAGAAGTGTGAAAGACAGATCCACAGATGGGCTGTCAGAAGGAGAGGGAAAGAGAAAACCAGCCAGAGACAGGAAGGAGCTGGAGATTAGGCATTCCAGGGGGATGGAGGAGAGGAGGAGAGGGTTGAAGAGGGAAAGATTGGAAGGGGAGAGCCATGACAGGAAGAGAGAAAGAGAGCAGGAGGAGAGATGGTA
>JACXGJ010015553.1:0-13343 GCA_016801105.1 Esox niger | reverse complement strand
TATATTTCATTACGATTCCAGTAGCACAAGTGGCTCTTTGATGATTACTAAAAGCTCTCTACATATGTATGTGTTTAAATCGTAATATAATAATACAATTAATATATACGCGGAATGTTTAAATAAAATAAAATGTTGCAACTGAAAAGTGTCCTTCATTGAAAATAAACAGTATTGGCAAAATCGATTCCTCTACAATACGTGGGGTCAAAGATTAAAACATTCAAATGGTCACAATGAAGTTGCATATATCTCTGGTATATTCTAAAATATGTTTGAAATTAAAGAAAACGCTTTGTGACACCTTTCTAAAATAGGTCTAGCAATAGACCAGACCTAACTCAATGCCAAACCGTTGGTGGTGCAATTTGCTATTAGCAGTAGGCTTTGACAGAACATAAAATCATTTGTTCAATGGCATCAGTGTTTTGTATAGAAGCAGAGACAAAATGTTGCGTGTATAACGTAGGGGCGTGTTTTTTGCAGTGCGCAACGTCACTCGAATGCTACGCAGTGGTGAAACGGAAGACAAGCGATCGCTGGTGAAAAAAAGAAAAAGAAAAAAGGAGAAACCACACACACTCTTGGAACACACTTTCACCCCTTCCATCCCCTCCATCCAATACATCAACGTGACAAAACCCCACAGAGACGGGTAAGATTGAAATATCTCTTGGCACTGCACTAAAGTAATAATCGGCATTTTATGATCAAGCAACTATTGTTAGGTTTTAGGCGGATGGGAATTGTTGGGCGACAAGCTCGCTAAAGTCCCTCCGTTTTCACTACTGAATGTGAATACATCGCGTATGGCGCTCTTTGCGTAGAAAGCAGTCAAAACATACCCGCGGTTCAGAAATATACTTGACTAGGAATGTACATATTTTTTAGTTAAAATCATGAGCTATCTTTATTTTACTGGTATGGGCCTTTGTCGTACTACAAGGGCCTGTATGCAGGGTTTACGTCTATCGATAAGTTACCTACCCAAATAGTGTTATGATACAGTTCGGGGGAGGCACACACCCCCTTTTATTTCAAAACTTAGACTGAAAGAAATAGTATTTTGACAAGATTGTGTACGCGATGTCCCCTCCCCCTCCCCGAAACACAGAACAATCCGATCATTAATGTAAACTATTCACAGCATCATATGCCTGTGTGACACCATGTATATATGAAATGCTTGAAGATTTCATTGATACTTTGAAAGCTAAATCCTCGCTGGTTAACTTGGCCGGTGAGCATGCTGCGTTGCTGCCGTCCGTCGCTGTGAGATCCTGTTCCTAAACTATCATGGCTGCTATGCTTAACCAAGGCGTTGCGGTGCATGCCATTGTATAAAAAAAATATTTTTCTTTATTAGGAGAACATGATTTTATAGAAATTGAATGCTATTTTTTTTTACTGTAGTTTCACTGTGATGTGATCCAGATTTTTTGTAATGCGTCTGTGTAAGGAGCACTTATCAGTTTCATTTGTATGTAATGTTTTATTTTCATGTTGAAAGGATATATATTTATCTCATTAATTATAATCGCAATGTTCATGATATGTGAAAATTAAATTGATTTTGACTGTTCTATTTGTAAATGTCAGATTGTGACCTCTTGATTTCCAGATCATACAATTGTCATCTATTTCTTAAAAAATGTACTTGGACTTCTCTACTTTTCCTTCATACTAGTCAAGCGCATGTACAACACCTGACACTAACAATGTCAATTGTCAATAGCTGAAGGGGTTTAACTTTGGTTGTTGCTCATAAAAATACATAAATACTATTCAACAGGCCCAACCCCAGTTTGTCTATACCTTATTTTCAATGATGACAACACACAACACTAAACCAATATATCCACAAAACCGTACCCCTCCTTCAGCAACTAACTTCAGTATCATTTCATATCTAGGTCTACATCTTACAGACATGTAGTGTCTTAAAACTCATTGTGATAACTTCAGATAAGTCGTTTACTGACAGCAGTATAACCGTCCAACCACACTAGAAGTAATCTTGATAGTGTCATCTGTTGGGGTTTACACTAACAAGGTGTGCTTAAACAAGGGAATAACTCTCACTCTTTCTGTCCCTTTTAATGAACAGCGGCATTGACAGACAGTTCCCAAGACACAAGGCAGGGTAAAGGAGAGAAGGCTTGTAACAGACCGACAATGTCGGCACAAAGGAAGGGAGCAGCAGCGAAGCTGCGAAAATGTGCCTTTTGCAAGACAAACCGAGACAAGGAGTGTGGACAGTTGCTAGTGTCTGACAACCAGAAGGTGGCAGCCCATCATAAGTGCATGGTGAGGAGCTACACAGTCATAGCTTTATCATGAGTTACTGTATGAATTGGCCATCTGAAAAGGTATTTTAGTGTCATTTCACAATATTACCATATTTATGTATTACAGATAAAAATAAACAATTTGTGGACATCCTAGAGTTGAGACAATGTAGCAAACGGCTACTTAGCAATGATCTGACTAGTTTGCATTGCACATTAGTAGAGTTAAGTTAGATGAGATCTTTGAGTAGTTTCCCTTCTCTGCAAGGGCTGCAAAGTGACAGATGACGATAATTGATTGGTGACTGTTGCAAATGTTTTCCGAGGGTCCCCGGGCTTGAGTACAGATTTGGACAAGAAACGGGGCAGAAACAACTGTTCTGAATTATACTGGCCCATAGTACAATTAGGATATTGAGTGCCATTGTGAGGCCTTTTTTGCTCTCCAAGTTCACTGTTATGGCTTCTGTTGACCATGTATTCTGTTGAATGATTTTTGTCATTGCACTGTGCAGCTTTTCTCCTCTGCCCTGGTTACATCTCCCTCAGACAGTGGTGAAAACATTGGGAGCTTCTCTGTCGAGGATGTCAAAAAGGAGATCAAGAGAGGGAATAAACTTGTGAGTGTCCACTGAAAGATATTCCCACAAGTCCAGTGTTCTCATTTGGTGTGAATCCCAAATGGCACCCTATTCCATACTAGTGCACTACAGCAAGTCTTCCAGGGCTCTGGAAATAGCGTGCCATTTCAGTAGCCAGGTTCTGTTTGAGATGGGTGCTGTAGCAGTTCTCGTCCTGAACGTGGCAACTATTTTCCCCCAATCAGATGTGTTGGTCCTGCCACCGGCCCGGTGCAACTATTGGCTGTGATGTGAAGACGTGCCGGCGGACGTACCACTACTACTGCGCGATATGGGACAAGGCCCAGGTCAAAGAAAATCCCTCCCAGGGGATCTACCTGTGAGTGTGCCGTTTAATAATCACACAACAGTAACCCGCAGACAGAAATGTTGGCTAAAAACCAACCCAACATGTTTGTTTTTGTCTTCGGCTGTAGTGTGTATTGTCGCAAACATCGGGATGCCTCCCAGGATGCCAGTGAAGGTATTTCATTTCCTTTCTATGGGATTCTCAGCCCACATGGGAAGGCTTTTCTTTTGACACAAGGATAATTTAATACTGTTGTTTACTGTACATGACCAGTTTATCAATAGATGACTTGGGTGTCCAATTTCTTTTTCCAGATGAACAGGAACAAGGAAGTGTGGCCAATGACTCTGACTCCTCCCCTCCACGGAGTAGGGGCCGCGGGAGAATCGAGAAAGAGAGAATCAAGGCTGGATCTCGCGGCCAATCGGAGGACACCCGTTCCACCTCCTCACAAGGTGTAGATGACGAGAGCTCCTCGCATGTAAGACCCATGGGGCGTGCTCATCAGAAGGACTGTTTTCTTGTTTCTGAAGGAAATATTGGCTTTCTGTAGGAATCTGAGTTGTGTCCTGTGTGGTTTTGTTTCAGAGGGACAGATCCCCTCTGAGGGGTTCTGGGGAGGGTGGCCAGCGATGTGGCTTCTGCCACTCCGGGGAGGAGGAGAACGAGACACGGGGTGTACTCCATATGGATAACGGAAAAAAGGTTGCGGCACATTACAAATGTATGGTAAGTCTTATCACATGAAAGACTTCACTAAGCAGCAACAGTGCTTTTTCACCAGTTAAATAAAATTTCTGCTGAAAATGGTTGCTATACTGTTGTTTGTCCAGGTATTGTTATGTACAAATTGAAAAAGTGCAATCTGTGTTTTTATATTATACACGCGTTATGCCCTTGTCGTTTCTTCCCCATCAATCTGCTGACCTTGTTTCTCTTTCCTTGTAGCTGTTCTCATCAGGAACCGTCCAACTCACTACCTCCTCAAGGGCTGAATTTGGGAACTTTGACATCAAAACGGTAATCCAGGAAATCAAGAGGGGGAAAAGAATGGTGAGAACCTTGGAGGAAGCAGGATGCTTTTGTGAGGACAAGTCTGGCTAAGTGACACAAGTAGATTTTTAGCTCTAACAACTTATTGAATGTCATTGATAAAAAATTTAATAGATTTCTGTTAATGTCAGTGAGACTTGCTTTTGAATGACAATATTCAGATTGATGTACCTATCTTAATTGAATGTACTGACTGTTAGTTGCACTAGATATGTGTCTAATGAATTACCACTATATAAATGCTGAAGAATATTTATGGTCTCTTACAGAAATGTACACTCTGTGGCCAGTTGGGAGCCACCATTGGCTGTGAGATCAAAGCCTGTGTGAAGACCTACCATTATCACTGCGGCCTGCAGGACAAGGCCAAGTACATAGAAAACATGGCTCGTGGCATCTACAAGTGAGATCCCCCTCTGCTTTCTCAGCTATGGATTTTTCTTTTTTCTCATTCATAGAATAAACATTTAGAATTGTTTACTACATGGAAAGTATATTATATTTTGCTCTAAAACAATACCCCAGTTATCACAATCCTCGAGTTTGTTCCTTGCAGTAAACACACACACTATAGGCCTACTCAGAGATTAGTGCCTTGGGGAGCAGATCCCTAATAATGTATGTTGTATTTGTATCACGCCATTTGTTAGAAAATACGCTTTGCCAGCTGGGAATTGCACCCCAATGAGTTTCCCACATTTTCCCACACACTTACCTTGAACGTTGAGAAATACTGTGAACATACTGGTGACGGCACACAGCAGTTACCCAGGGTTTCCACAAAATGAGTTAAACATTTTCTCAGCAACACCAGGGCAGATGTTAAAGGTTTGCCTTGGCTCTTTGCGCTCAAGAGTTCCTTGCAGTAGGTTTGGGTGTCTGCAAGTTGAGAGCTATCGCCAACACACATGTCCTGGCAAATACTTATTGGTTAAGCAGTCAGTGTGATAAGAATCAGGCTGGCTTGGTGTGATTTGTATGGGAGAACAAACTCAGCTTTCCAAGGTAGAGATATTGCATTGAGGCCATAACTGTGAACTGGAAATCCCAAAATTTTTAGTTGTGAAAAATAGATGTGGATGGATAATGTTGCTTAAAAAAAAATATTACTTACTGGATAATCTGTAATGGTATGTAACTGTCATGAAGATGTACTGTAGTATCTCATTAAGTTGACATTTCACTGTTCTGTGGTTTTCCAGGTTGTACTGTAAGAATCACAGTGGGAATGAGGAGCGGGATGAGGAGGATGAGGAGAGGGAGAGCCGCAGCAGAGAGAGGGCAGCCATTGATCATGGGGGAACACTGCCTCCGTCCCAAGTGAATGGCAACTAGGTATGGCAATGTAACACTTGCCTGGACCAATGGTGGTAAAGAAAAGTAACAGACCAATAGACCAGCAGCTTTGATAGCAAAAAAAATGTATTTGGCTGACGTCAGTGTTCTCCATTCACAGGTGATGGTTAAGGATTGCAAAAGGATGAGAAGAGGGGGTTGTCCTAAATGGAGTGACAATATTTTTCTATTGAGTTCTCTCCTGAATTTGGGGCCCTGGCTTCTTCACAAACCTCTTTCATATTGTCAAGTTTCTATAATGAGAAATGGCACAGACTGACTGGAATACTCTGCTGAGAGCAAACCCCTCCTGGGTGAAGGCAAAGCATGAGAACCGGGGTCAGTGCTACTCCGTTGTGGTCTCCCTCTAATACATGTTGTATTGCTCTTAAAGAAGACATAACTGGACAGAGTTATCGAATGTCACTGTATCTGGCTTCCTATGTGCCCCACAGTGTTCTAGGCCTAAACCAACAATGTTATTCTTCCTCTAGCTCTTTTTTTTATTATTTTCCTTCTTCCAAATCGTGGAACTTTATTAACTTTGTTGCTGTAATGTTCTGTCTCAAAATTCCTTTTGTCTTATTTTTCTTTGAAATGTGTATTATATTTTACTACTGTATCATAATCATAATATTGAATATCCGTGGCTTTCTTTATAGACTGAGTCAGGATTAAACTTAATCTGCTAGCATGCAGCACTTGGATTGTTTATCTACTATCACAAGTGGTTTTCATTTTTTATATTGCTCCAACATGCCAATCCCGACTTCTTATGAGGAAAAAAGAAAAACATAACTTTTTGCACGAATCAAATTGACTGAGTATTCACAAATGTATTCGTGAAGGGTTGAAATTATAGGCTACTACAATATGCATTTTGTATTAAATATGATCATTTATTATGCTGGTGAAATTTAAAACAAGAAAAAAACATTTTGATGTTGTCCATCAGGTGGCATTATTCCTTCTTCATAGTCTGAACATTTTGTACCAAGTATACTTTAAAAAGCTTCCATCTGTAATTTCTTGCTGCACTCTTCATGTGCTAGATCAATGTCATGTAATATCCCTCACAAATAGTGGTTGTTGGTGGAAGCTTTTAATTAATTGGAGAAATTAGTGAAGATTTTGATAAGAGGAATGTCACCTGGAAGTTGACCAGAGCATGAAAGACATTAAGTGGGGACACCTTCAGTATCATCTCAATCAACAACAGTCTTTTAAGGGCCAACCGGCTAGATGTCTAAATGGTTGTGTTTACTGTGTTATCTTCAAATTTGATCACATCCACTTGAAGTAAGTTTATTATTGGCAATAAAGCATACTAGTCAGTTTAACAGTAAAGCAGGTTTAAAATTGACTATTGTATTGTTTTCAAGGATTGTCATGAAAATGTGACATGTCAACATTTAATTTGGGGTGGGGGGGCATGGGGTAGGTGTTCCAGTTATTGTTAGAGCACAAGTAACCCTAAGGTAGTTTGCTAAAATCCCAGAGTTGCATGGTTTCCAGAAACCTCAACAGTGGAGGCATGAGTAATACAAATAAAATAAAAAACACCATAAAATAATATATTCTGTGAGAAGAAATGTAAACAAGTAATTAATAAAATAGATATGTATTAAAGTATTAGGTTTACATTAGCTGCAGGCTGTGTTAAGCAGGTTTCAGCATTTAGCTGTTAATTCCATATAGTGCAATAGTACATTATGAAATAATGAAGAATGCAATGTCAGATGTGCAATAGATGCAATGGACTGACTATGTACATATATTACCCACAATTGTACACTAGTGCAAATTTGCCATAGTAAATAATGAGGTGTTACATGTGCAATATAAGCACCATTCCAAATATCAAGAGTGGTCATACTGGGTAAGTGTAAAGGGTCCAGTATAGATTACACACGAATGAGATCAAATGTAATGTTTCATTTGGGTATGGGAGCTGAGGGCAGGGGGTGGTCAAGAATTCATACTATAGCAGTACATTTCAGTATACGTATAGAGATAGAGATATAGCAATAATTATAGTGTCCTTATAGCAAAATTATTGCAATACGGTAAATAGCAATAACTATGATAATCTACAGTAATATGGTGGTACTATAGCAATAGCAGTCTCCAAGGCGTCATACTTGGAACATTATCACGTTTCCCAGTAAAACGGGTAGACAACAGCCTCCGTTACAGCTTTGAATGTGCACACATTTATATTATTTCGAAAACATCTGCACTGGTCCTATCACACAAGGGTGGTTAGACTTTCTGCGATAATCAGTGCACACATTACACAAGTGGACTGCAGCCTTTCCACATGCAACATACACAACAACCCTAACATGGGATTTTGGAAACATTTGGGACAATTTTCAAGATGTCCATGGCCTCTTTCTGGCTGAGCCTCATTAAATATGCTGCTGTGGCAATTAAATAGGGCCCTTCAATTTTCAAAAGTACACAATACCATGGTATCACCCTAAGTATATGAAGGTTCCAGGGGATCCACATTCTGGACTAGGTTCACACACAAACACTCACACTTAAAAACAAACAACAAAAAACGAAACAATATGACAGACTGTTATGATAATAAACACATACAAATTAATCCACCTTCTTTTACTTCTGCTAGCCCAAAACAAGAATCAAACCAGTAGTACTCTGATAAAAAGGCAAAAATTGCATACTGTTATCGATTAAAAATAATCTCACCTCCCTGTGTCGCAAGTAAATATTATAGCTCTACCCCTTCGTTATTTTTTCAGAGTGAATGATTACAAGGATAGTAGCACACCCCGTTCGACTGCGCAAGAGATATGTCTCAATGTGCTATGCGACCGATGTCTACTGGGGCCTTTAGGCTACCTATTTGAATATTTTCATGTGATCTGCCTGTCAGCATTCCATTGATACAGTTACTCAACTGCACGAAAGTATTTTATCTTAAAATATTCCTAAATTCTACAACAAAAATTACATTTCAGGTAAATGCTAACCCAAACATAACATCGGGAGATATGCAAACCTTGCTTGCTGCATCTCAGATAAACTTTGCATGCTTCAGCAACGAAAACATTGAAGCAAAATGTTTTGCATTCATGGGAGTGTTAGAAGGGATCCTCTGCAGTCAAAAAGGAACCAAACTGAAACTGGTTAGCTAAAGTTAGCTAGACTTATATTGTCTATGGCCAAAATTAGCATAAATCACTGGTGTAGCACTGGTACCGGGTCATGCGCCGGTGGAAATGCAGCATTACTGTACATTTAGCTAGGTAACTAGCTACTTGCCTTATCAGAATTCTGAGTTTGTGTTAACTTTAATTTCATTGCTGAGCTCGTGGCCCCTCAGCTTTGTGTTCTGTTCTCTACAGATGCACTTATTAAATCATTAACAATTTATTTTTTGATTCACACTAACAGTACAACACCTGTCAGACTTTTCAAACTCATACCCTTTTTACCACCAGGCCTACAGCCTCTCCCAGTTCAGAGGTTGGACACCACAAACAATGTGTTCTCCCCCTGAATCAGAAAAGGAGCAGCGCCACCTCCAGCAGTTGTCACCCACTATATATACATTCTGAGAAAATAAGAACTCACTGGTGAGCTCTGCAACACAAAAAGGCCTTGGCATCCATAGAAGATAACAGTGGTGGATTATCGTAGGATCCATTCCATGGTAGAGAAAATCGCCTCCACAACATCCAGCCAAGTGAAGAACACTCTCTAAGGAGGTAGGCATATCTTTAACCAATTCTATAATGAAGAGAAGACTTCAGGTGAGCAAATACAGAGGCTTCACCACAAGGTGCAAACCATTCATAAGCCTCAAGAATAGAAAGGCCAGATTAGACTTTGGCGAAAAACATCTAAAAAAGACAGCCCGGTTCTGGAACAGCATTCTTTGGACAGATGATACTAAGATCAACCTGTACCAGAATGAGGGGAAGAAAAGAGTATGAAGAAGACTTAGAAAGGCTAATACCACATTATCTGTAAAATATAGTGGAGGCATGGGACGACATGACCATGCATGGGTTTCAATGGCACTTGGTCACTTGTGTTAATTGGTTATATGATAGAAGACAGAAGCAGTTGAATTAGTTCTGAGTTAATAATAGGGATATATTGTCTTCTCAGATTCAGACCAATTCAGCAAAGTTGAAGAGGAAACCTAGTGTTTTGTGATGTCCTTGCCTTCCTGACTTCAAGCAGTCATTGCCTGTCCAAGATTCTTGGCAACGTTTTTAAAATGAACATTGTATTTATGATTGTGTTAATTTGTCCAATTACATTTGAGCCCCTGAAATATGGAGACTGTTTGTGAAAATGGTTGCAATTCCTAAACAGTTCATACAATATTTTAGTTCAACCCCTTTACTAAAAGCTGAAAGTCTGTACTTCAGCTGCATCTTGGTTGTTTCATTGCAAATCCATTGTGGTGTCATACACAGACAGAATTATAAAAATGTCGTCAGTGTACAAATATTTCCAGACCTAACTGTATAACTATATAGCTCTATGAGATGACTTATATTTAGTTGGTAATTGGACATTACAGAATGCAAAGTTTGATGGGAAAACTAGTTAATTCTCTGATCCACTCACCGAAAGGTAAACAGTTTTATATCCTTTGCTTATTAGATTAGATTAAACTTCATTGTCATTGAACAAGTACACTACAATAAAATTCAGTTAACTAACCAGAATTGCAGTTTGAAGAGGGCAGAAATGTACAAGTATTAAGTATTTGTATATTACAAGTGGAATGTATAGATTGAAAGCAAATGCAGTACAAAAAGCAAGACTAAATGTGCAATTAAAGTAAATTGAATGTGTAAGGTAGCATGTGCAACCAGGATGCAGAGATAGCAGCAATGAGGTCCCCGAGGTAGACATTTATAAGTAACCACTGAAAAATGCAAGTACGATGTCAATTCTAAATGTGCAATGAAGGCAAATTGAATGTGCAAGGTGCATGTGCAACTGAAATGCAGGGATAACAGCAATGAGTTCCCTGTGATGGACACCAAGGAATTTGAATTGTTTCAATAATATCAAACAAAAGTATATTGTAAAGAAAAATTGTGAAGCAACACATTAACCAAAAAGTATTGTGATAGAAAATGTATTGCAAATAAAATATTTTGAAATATGTGTGTAAATCTTTTGAATATGAGCGCTATTTATTTTACAGGGAATCGTTGGAAATGTGATAGCAAAGAAACAATTCTGTCTTTGGCTGCAGTTTATTATCTTTCTTTACTTGACCTGGTTTTTGTTCTAGAAAACTGGTTTAGGTCCTGCTGGTGGGTTTACTAGGCACAATAGTTTTAGCTTTCTATTGCATTTTTTATTGCATCTCATTTGTCTTTATTTTTCAATATGCACAATCATTCAAAAGTTTGGGGTCACTTAGATTTGTCTTTTTTATCAAAAGAATAAAAAAATTGGTCCATTGAAATAACTAAATGGGCAGACAATGTTGATTTGTCTGTCATTGTTCCCTGTCTCCGTTTGTTTCCACATCAGAGGTGAGTTGTTAATATTAGCTGTCTAACTTCAGCCCAATTTCAGCCCTTTTACTTTGTGTTCAGTTTTGGTTGTTTGTCCTCAGGTGTTTATTTTTTATAAAAATACTACATCGACTGCCACTCCGCCTGCACCTGTTTCCTCAAGCTCCACCACCACCAATTGTGACAATATCTACATGAGCATACAGAGGCCCATTATCAGTAAACAAAAGTCCTGTGTTCTAAGTGCACATTGTGTTTGCTAATCCAAGTTCATAATTTTAAAAGGCAAATTGATCATTAGAAAACCCTTTTGCAATTATGTAAGCACAGCTGAAAACTTTTGACTACTTGAGTATCTGGAGCTTCTGTCAGCTCGTTCGTTAGACGGAGGTGAAGCAGACTGCGGAGAAGGTACGTTGTCGTTCATATATTTTAATAGTGGAGCTGGCTTATGCTCATCAATGGTGAGACAATAACACGCAAAGACAGAGGGAACAGAGGAAACATATACACTTGGAATGGTAATGACTGGATGAGAATCAGGTGCGCTAAACAGGACAACAGGTGCAATGGATTGATGACGGGCGGTGGTGTTAGAAGGCCGGTGACATCGAGCGCTGAGGTCCGCCTCCTGCAGGGGGAGGATGAGCTGCAGATGGCGTAGTTGTCACAGTACCCCCCCCGACGCGCGGCTCCAGCCGCGCAACGGCACCGACCCCGGGGACGACCCGGAAGACGCGGAGCAGGACGATCCGGCCAACGACGATGGAAGTCACGGATAAGGGCAGGGGCCAGAACGTCCCGCACCGGGACCCAGCTCCGCTCCTCCGGACCATACCCCTCCCACTCCACGAGGTACTGGAGGCCCCCAGCCCGGCGCCTCGAATCGATGATGGTACGGACGGAGTACGCCGGGGCCCCCTCGATGTCGAGAGGAGGGGGAGTGACCTCCCGAACCTCACACCCCTGGAGGGGACCAGCCACCACCGGCCTGAGGAGAGACACATGAAACGAGGGGTTAATATGGTAGTCTGGAGGGAGACGCAACCGATATGTTACCTCGTTGACTCTCCTCAGGACTTTGAAGGGCCCCACAAACCGTGGGCCCAGCTTCCGGCAGGGCAGGCGGAGGGACAGGTCCTTCGTCGAGAGCCAGACACGGTCGCCCGGACGATACACCGGGGCGTCCCCGCGGTGGCGGTCAGCATAGACCTTCTGACGGCGGACAGCGAGCCTGAGGCGAGTCTGCACAGCCTCCCATGTGCCCGCTGCCCGCCGAAACCACTCGTCCACCGCAGGGGTACCGGTCTGGCCCGGAGTCCAGGGTGCCAGGACCGGCTTGTAGCCCAGCACGCATTCGAACTGGGATAATCCCGTGGAGGAGTGGCAACGGGAGTTCAAAGCGTATTCTGCCCACGGCAGGAAAACCGCCCACTCCCCCGGCCGGTCCTGGCAGTAGGACCGAAGGAGCCTGCCCACGTCCTGATTTACGCGTTCCACCTGCCCGTTAGACTGGGGGTGGTAGCCCGAGGTCAGGCTGACCGAGACCCCCAACCGCTGCATAAAGGCCTGGAGCACCGAGGCCTGTAGGTAAGGGTGAAAACAAACCGGGAGAAGAACATAGCCCACCTGGCCTGGCGAGGGGTCAGCCTCTTCGCAGCCCGCATGTACTCCAGGTTGCGGTGGTCAGTCCAGATGAGGAAAGGGTGTTTAGCCCCCTCTAACCAGTGCCACCACGCCGACAGGGCTCCAACCACGGCCAATAGCTCACGGTCAACAACATCGTAATTACGCTCCACCGTACTGAGCTTCTGTGAGAAGAAGGCACAGGGACGGAGCGTGTTCCGACTCCCCGTTCGTTGGGAGAGAACGGCCCCCAGACCACATTCGGACGCGTCCACCTCCACAACGAACTGGAGCGACGGGTCGGGATGAGCCAGGACCGGAGCGGTGGTGAAACGGTGTTTCAGTTCCACAAACGCCCGCTCCACATCCGTGGTCCACCGTAACCGAGTTGCCCCACCCCTCAGGAGGGAGGTGATCGGAGCCACGACCTGACTAAAGCCCCGGATAAACCTCCTGTAATAGTTGGCGAAGCCTAAAAATCGTTGCACTCCCTTCACCGTGGTTGGGGTCGGCCAATTACGCACGGCGTCAATGTGATGCTCCTCCATAGTCACACCTGTGCGAGAAAAACGATAACCCAGAAAGGAAA
>JACXGJ010015552.1:0-13345 GCA_016801105.1 Esox niger | reverse complement strand
GGAGGGAGGGAGGGGGGGAGGGAGGAGGAAGAAGAAATGTGTGGAATTTGAATCCCAGCATGCTTAGTCATGCTTGAACATTTCAGGGACTCCCTGTTATTTTGCCTAGCATGGCTGGAACACAGTTCAGTGACTGAAAGTGGGCTGATTGAGGCTTGTTTAGCCATGTGACAGGGCCTACAATGCCATACCACCATTAAGAAAACCCCAAAGAATGGTGTTCCATTGTGTTCGAGACACTTATTGACTCAATGCCAAGGCACATTGCATCTGTTCTGGTGGTTTGTGGTGGCCTAATCCGCTAAGACACTTTCTCTTCTCTTTACATTAGCAGTTAAGTTGCTCTGTTGTTTTTCGCCACGGATAGTCTAAGAGCACTGCATTCCTCATGAATTTAGTTCAACTGTTCAGTCAGAACCCAGCTTGTTTTACATCCAATTCCTTCAATCATTAATTTTAATTGTTAAGTTTCTTCAGGACCATTCGTCAGCTTTTTTCTAAACAAAGCTGGGTTGAAATCTTATTTTTTATTTTAAAAAAAAGAAAAAAAAGATTTGAGGTTTAACACTGCTATAACACTGGAATGAATGTATTGTATGTCTTTCTTCATTCTGCCTGTTTTTTTTAACTCTTCAGTTCCTGATAAGCCGTGATGGACAGGTGGTGAAGAGATACGGGCCAATGGATGACCCAATTGTAAGTAATCTTCAAACTTGTATCAGTCTTATTCTATTTGCCTGAAGTGGTGTGTGTTCAGAAAACTGCTTTAACTAGATTTCCCACATATTGGATTTAACTAGAACAGGACACTTTAGTGCTTGTACTTGGTTGCCCAGACTTTGACCTAAAAATCAAGACAAGTCAGTTTTTGCCATCAGTCGGTTTTCCATGTCACTCTACTGGCAAATGTTCCCACTTCAGCAGACTATGGATCTTATTCAGATTTGGACTTTCTAGTAGTATTTCTTCTCAACCAGTTATCAATTTTATCATAATCCTGCTGGCAAACATGTCTACAAACATCCAAGTAAATTAAGTTTATATGAGTATCTCCTCAAGACTAGATGGATTACTGTATTCGTCCTCGCTTTGATGAACAAATATTTGACAGCCTTACACTGATGGGTATATTAATGAAATGGACTCAAACACCTGAGATGCTGATATCCGGTTTTGTCATTCACACATTCAACGCCCCCTGTACACAAACCAGCAAAGCAACTTTTGTGACGTTGTAGGGAGAGGTGTTCAACAACACATCTGTTTTTCCAAATAGTTCCTATGTTGTTTAATTGGATCATAGAACCTGTCATGCCATTATTTAGGCTTGTTATGTTGCATATGGGAAATTCTGTCTTTTTTTTCCAGCTGAAGAAATTAGATGTGAAACAATCCAGATACAAAACCTATTAATAGAAAATTGGTCCAAATCTAGTGTGGAAAATTTATTGAAATGCTGCAAACTGCCTGTTAGCTTTTATTAATTTTCTTTAAGGATGTGAATGACTAGTCGAACTTTGATGCATTAATAAACTTTGATCTGGTTGAGAAACAATATTTGATTACATCAACCATTAACTTGACAAGGCTCAGAGATTAAAGCTGCATTTCCCAAACACAACATGGCTGCCTACCCTACCCTGCCATATCTCACTCACAGAAATCATTTAGAAACCTGTTTGTGTATAGTGAGATCTGTATGACAGCCAATGTGTAAATTATGCCCATTGGTCAGGTACCAAAAACTATGTTGTTGAATTGGCCTATATGGAGTGGCACTACTCCCTAGCAAATGGGTGACTCTGATTATCATGAAAGCTTATCGGGGGTATCCAGATCTGTAATGGCCTTTTCAGATCCAGCCACCCTGCTGAGATATTCTGTCTTTGCCTCATAGGTGATCGAGAAGGACCTACCCAAATACCTGTGATGTCTGAGCCTTCGTCCAATCTTTGTCTTACCCCTGACCTCTCACGTGGCGTTGTAGATATTGGTGGGTGTGTCCTGGACCAGTGACGGCCTGTCTGTAAAACCGGCTTGCGGAAAAGACAGGCCTGATGAAACTTGGCGTGCAACCTTCAGGACCACACACTAACACTGCTAGACCACAGGAGAGGACCATGCGAGAGACACGCACCCACACCCAGTAGTGAAGGTTGGAGGTCAAAAGGCTGTTGTAGCATGCACTTCACCAGCGAAGGCCTCCACCTGCTTAACCTCAGTGGGTGGGACTTTCAGGAAAGAATGTTGGAAATCACACCCACTTGAATATTAAAATGAGTGGTACCTTCAATGTTGATTTTCATGACCTGTCACAATTTATTAGGGTAAATATAAAGGATGTCCTCTAACCTTCATTATGACATTGTTGCTTTAACTTTAAGCGCTTATTTTCCAGGCAAAGCACACCCTTACAAAGATGTTTCCCAGTATAGAAATATGAATGTTTGTCCTGCTTCCTATAAACTATGTAACAAACATACTGTCATGTCCTATTGTCTGTTTCATGGTGTTCATTTATTTTGATTGCTTTTCATAGAATGATGAATAAACTGGCAACGCTTCTCAAACTAGTTTGTCTGCATTTTTAGCCTCCATTACATCGCACTATCAACACCAACTCCCAAGCTGCAGTTAGGCCTACATGTGTATTAATCAGTCTCTTTATTACTCTTACTTGGAAATCTTGTCTGAACTTCCCTCTTGTGCTTATATCGTTCTAGCCTTCCCCAACACAGTGTGTTGGCATATGTGATTTGAATGGGCTGGATTTGTCATCCTATATAATCCTTGACCCTGACCTCTACATTTGGGCTGTTAGACATACTTGGTGTTGATGTCTTGTGTGTGAGCAGTGCAATGGCCGCTTTCTTATGTATTCACCTTAAGGATAACCCAGTGACAAATTTTCTGTTGTCTATCATTAGATGACTATATCCTCACAGCTATCCATCTGAAAATTGGGGAAGGTTGGTGTCATTGATGTTTGACCTTTAACACTAACGGTAAAGTTCTTAAATCGCTGTAAACCCAGACAAGCGGTTCTGAATGTCATGGAATCCCTTTGTTAGAACCATCTGGGAACTGTTTCACTGACATTATACAGAGGTCAGCTTGGCCAAAGAGTTAAATGCACTAGAACAGTGTATTTTTTTAATACCTACTTGTTCATGGACATACCAACGTGCATGCGCATACACTATATGTTATTGATTATGTAGAATATACTTCAGGAAATATGTTTAAGATTATTAGCCTTTTAACATGTAAGGTAGATATGTACATAAATATGACTGTGAGCTTATTTTGATTTTATCCTGTAAAGTTTTCAAAACTGAGGCATGCATGTTATATATACAAATTTCATAGGAATTCCTAAAATAGGTTTGACTAAATATACGGTTTAAATATAAACTGCTACCATGATTACATGTGTATAATTTTAATTAGCTTGCATGACTTAATAGATACAGAAATGCTCTGTCATAAAGAACTGGTAATATATGTACCTTTTGAATAGAAAATGTGAGTGAGCAGGAAAAATGTCTTTTCTTATGGGATTCACATTCAACTGTAGGTCATAACAGCATGGCACAGTCCTGCATACCATTAGTTCTTAATACTGTGTATTGTCCCCTTTAGCATCAATGACAACATGCAGTCTTTTGTAATAGTTCTCTATGAGGCCCTGAATTCTTGCAGGTGGTATAGCTGCCCATTTGTCTAGGCAAAATGCCTCCAGGCCATGCAACGTCTTTGGTCGTCTTGCAAGAGCCACACGTTTGAGATCTCCCCAGAGTGGCACGATGATATTAAGGTCAGGAGACTGAGGGCCACTCCAGAACCTTCACCTTTCTCTGCTGTAACCACAGGAGGGTCAACTTGGCCTGGTGCTTAGGGTTATTGTCATGCTGGATAGTCCAAGAGCGTCCCATGAGCAGCTTTCATGAAGAATGGAAATTGTCATTATTTTCTGATAATATTCTGCATTTATCTTGCCTTCACTTCACAAGATTCCCTGTGCCTTTTAGAGCTCACACCGCAAAACATCAGTGAGCCACCGCCATGCTTCACAGTGGTGATGGTATTCTGTTCACTATAGGCCTTGTTGACACCTCTCCAAACATAGTGCTTAAGGATGTGACCTGTGATCATAAAGCTCTATTTTGGTCTTGTCACTCCAAATTACTGTGTGCCTGAGACTGTGAGGCGTGTCAAGGTGATGCCAGGCATATTGTGACCAGGCTTTTTTATGGCATTGGTGCAGTAAAGGCTTCTTTCTGGCAACTCAACCATGCAGCTCATTTTTGTTCATGTATCGTTGTATTGTGCTCCTTGAAACAACCACACCCTCTTTTTCCAGAGCAACCTGTATTTCTCCTGAGGTTACCTGTGGGCTTTTCTTTTCATCCCAAACAATTCTGTCTGTTTTAGCTTAAATCTTCCTTGGTCTACCTAACCTTGGCTTGGTATCAGGAGATCCCTGAATTTTCCGCTTCTTAATAAGTGATCGAACATCACTGACTGGCATTTGCATGACTTTGGATTTCCTTTTATATCCATTTCCATCTTTATTAAGTTCCACTATCTTGTTACATAGATCTTTTCTGCTCCCCATGGCTCATTATCTAGCCTTCTCAGTGCATTAATGTGAGAGCTGACAAACTCACTGACTGTTTATACACAGACACTTATTACAATTTAAAAAGCCTCAGGTGTGGAAAATTCTCCTTTAATTGCCATTTTCACCTGTGCGTGTCACCTTGTGTGTCTGTAACAAGGCCAAATATTCAAGGGTATGTCAACTTTTGATCAGGGCCATTTGGATGATTTCTGTTCTCATTATGATTTATAAATGAGCCAAACAACTTTGTGATAAAAAATGGCTTCAGATGATCACTATCCTTAAATAAAACACAGTTATTTTGCACAATCAGTCATATTTTCTAATTCAATGCCAAAATGTCACAATTTCTGCCAAGATATGCCAGGTAACTTTTGAGCAAAAATTTACATATCCATTAAATATTGCATTATTATTTTAATTACTGATCATAACGTCTTCAAAAATCCGCAATTTAGGCAGCTTTGCAAAAACATGTATAACAGGCACACCTGACTTGTGAGATTGTGTATGTTATTGACTTTAACACATTCTACAAATATATTTTATAAATGTATGCTCATGAGCATATGTCCATTTAAATTCTTTAGTTGCCATACGGAGGCAAAACTGCTTCTGTGGGTTAATGTATGAATTCTGCTATTGACTTTTATGACAGAAATTTAATAAAACTGATTCTACCTGTATATGTGCAAATTGGGTCCTCTGTCAGCTATCACAATCCAGAAACATTAAGTTCTGACTTATTTCATGGAATTCTACAGTTCCGCCGTCGAGTTGATTCTTTCCAAGTGTTGCTCCTCAGAAGCCGCCTATGTATAGGGTCCAGAATCCTGTGCTACCCCACTGATCATTGCAATTCTCTGATCAGGGACTGGTTTAGAACTGGAACACCAGGTGTATTCAATTAATTAAACGGTAGGACAAAAAACTAGGAGGCTCAGGACCTGTGGGATAGGAGTTTGAATACTTTCTGATTTCTAGACCTGAATATTCCAGATTCAGTTTCCAATTATGACTGAATGGTGAGCAATAACTTAATATTCGTCTATACTGAAATATTTTCTCATAGGGTCAATATAACTACCATTGCTGGACTGCTTTCACACATTTACTAGGGACAGGTACCTTAACATTTTTATTAGACATCGTCTACCCAAGGGAGCAGGAACCAGCCCCCTGCCTCATGGCCTAAAAACAGACACCAGATCAACCGCAAGAGGATGATGCTCCAATGACAAGCATGATGATAGACCCTCCTCTTACGCGAATGACGCAGCCACAGCTGTGAGAATAGAACGCTACTGGGCTTTTAATGCGCGAGAGAATCTAGCGGTGGACAATCCGAGAAGACGTTCTGGTATTGTGTGCATTATGCTCTTAAAATTACCACGGCAGAAATGTGACTGGTGCTGTAAAAAAGCCAATTCATTCTGATATGTAACATTTTTAATGTGATGTCAGAGTGTCCTACACATTTCGCATTCGCCCTTGCTTACACGAAGGACATAATATTGCGCGGCTTATCCGGGAATTGTAAATGGATGAGACTGCGACAGCGGTGGAGGCCGGGGGAGGTATCTCCACAACCGTGGCCTGGAGATCTGACCAAATGGATTCGGCCGCACTCTCTCTCAGGTTGGAGTCAGAAGAAATGGGTTCGTATAGGCTTTAGTATTATTAATATTATGACAAATTGTGGTGACTGTTTAGATGAGCTAACGTCTGTCTGAGCAGAGCAATAGCACTGCTCAATGGTGCGTAAATGGTTTTGATTCATTCAGGCTTTGCAGCTGTCAATGAGGGCTCGTATCCTTGTTTCCTAAACCTGTCCGTTTCAAGACCTCAATTATATTTGAATTCGACTATTGGTAACCAAGGTAGTTATCCTGGTACTACTTAAAAGGACAATACTAGCTGCCATTCACTATCAAAAGCCTTAGTAATTATTGCAGACATTGAGCTTGCCGAAGCTGGCTTAGTCCAGATTACAATGTACAACATGTACTGGTTGGTAGTCCGTTGACTACTCAGTGAAACTGGTCTGGAAAAGCTCATGGCATCCCATCTGGTCCAGGTCATGCACCTCTTTGGGGCATCATACTGAGTCAATCTCTTTTATGTTTTTCAAAAAGAGAGGAAATGAGTCCTTCTTCATATGAATTTCTGATCATCATTACTGTTTTCTATAGAATCAAACTCAACCATTATCTGTCACCAAGTGTGAATGGGGAAAGACAAAAACAACAGGAATCAGAGAAAGAAACCTAATGCATGAAAGTTAATTATTCATTGACAGAAATATCCTCTGTCTGTGTTTCTCTCTCCCCTGTATATTGCCAGTAAGACACCAGGGGCCAGCACTATTGGCAACAATGCAACAGTTTGTTCTGTTACGACGTTTCCTGGTAGCTTAGGAAGAATACCTTGTACCAAGTAATTATGTTTAGCTGGAGTGCACTTATAATGGAAGAAGAGATCTGTCACATTGTATTACATTCTACTTGTCAAATGGTAAGGTCACTGTCACTATGCTGTTAGATAGTTATACTGCAATTAGGCTGGAATAACAGTGGTGAAATTTAAACAATCTTTACTTTATTAACATATGAGAAGTGTCAGAAGGGACCAGGCAGCAGATTGGTATATAAGTAACAATATCATCAGGAGACGCCATCTTCTGTGCTTCCTCAGTGAAGCAGTAAAGGCAGAGTTGAATACGCCTGCATATACACACACACACTCACAAATATCCATGCTTTTCTCCTTTCTCAGAGTATAGATGAGTGAAAAGTTCAATGCTATGGCATATTGCTTACTGTACTTGGACTAACAGGTAATTGAATGGGCTACATGGGTACTTGTGTTCATCGGTCACATCCAATTGAAGTCATTTTGACTTTCCTTTTTCACAACTTCCCATCTGCAAAGCAATATCATCTCCATCAAACACACACACACACACATTTACACACAGCCCATTAACTGTTGTAATCAGCTTACCAGCAGCACTTAGACTGGTGACTGAGCTACAGACTGGCATCTGGTCCACTCGTCATCTGCAGCATCTCAGCCTTTCATCCTTTCACTCTCATCTCGGTCTTTCTCCTTTCACTTTCACCTCGGTCTTTCTCCTTTCAATCTCATCTCGGTCTTTCTCCTTTCACTCTCATCTCGGTCTTTCTCCTTTCACTTTCACCTCGGTCTTTCTCCTTTCAATCTCACCTCGGTCTTTCTCCTTTCACTTTCTCCTCGGTCTTTCTCCTTTCACTCTCACCTCGGTCTTTCTCCTTTCACTTTCACCTCGGTCTTTCTCCTTTCACATTCAGCTCGGCCTTTCTCCTTTCACTCTCACATCTGTCTTTCTCCTTTAACTCTCATCACAGTCTTTCTCCTTTCACTATCACCACGGTCTGTCTCCTTTCACTATCACCACGGTCTGTCTCCTTTCACTATCACCACTGTCTTTCTCCTTTCAGTCTCACCTCAGTCTTTCTCCTTTCACTCTCACCACGGTCTTTCTCCTTTCGCGCTCACCTCGGTCTTTCTCCTTTCGCTCTCACCTCGGTCTTTCTCCTTTCACTCTCTCCACGCTCTTTCTCCTTTCACTCTTGCACAATTTTCTCCTTTCACTCTCACCTGTCTTTTTCCTTCTATACTCACCTAAGTTTTTCTCCTTTCATGTCTTACTCTCGCCTCTTGCTTTCTCTACTATCTTTATTCTCCCTTTTACCTCACTATAAATCCAAAATTGTAAATTATTATAAATATTTGATTGTTACATAACACAGAAACAGGACTGACACAGGCCCACAGGGCAACAGTTGACCCCTGAGCATCTTGGCTTCAATGGTATGATGTGATATTAAATCATACTGCTTATGTTTACGTGGATTTGGCAGTACTTCTTAATTCTGGCATTCAGTAATGCAGTAGGTTTCAGGGGGTGCAGATTTGAAATAGAGAATACATACTGTATCTTTGTGTGTGATTTCCACCAGCATAAAACTGGATCTTTTTCAGATGTGTGCGTGCGTGTGTGCGTGCGGTCGTGTGTGCGCGTGCGTGCGTGTGCATGCGTGTGTGTAACAGTGTTATCCCCTAGTCGGCAGTGTTGTGCTATCAGACAGTCTTCTAGTTTATGACTCAATTATACTCAGTGTGAGACGGCCATCTTCTGAGCTGGCCATGGAGATGCTTAATCCTCTTTATAGTACAACACACCTCTAGCATTTAATTGCCTGTAAAACCCTGGGCATGTAGATGCCTCTGGAAACCTATTCAGTGCTTTTATTATGTGAAACTCCAGTCAATATTAGATGTACTGTTAAGCAAACAAGAATTTCAGTGCCTTCAGAACTGACCCAAATCACCATTTAAAATGTACTTGGTTCTGAATTACCATGCATTAGCCTGTCTAGTCATTTCGGGTCTGTGGTTCTGTCTGTGAGTGTTCGGTTTGAGTATCAATGCTACTGATGTACAGCACTGTATGTGTCGTTCTGTATTTCTCTCTTTTTCATGGGCCAAATTCTGTCTCTGGTTGTCCTGGCAGGTACCTCCCATAATCCTACACTCTGATTTGCTATTCACTTCTCAGTGCATCTGATCTCCTAGAATAGGTACAGGGCGCCAACCAAAGACAGGGAGTTCAGATTAGATAGCCAGTCAATCCTTTAAAGTCACCTTACCAGGACTGATCTGCTCTCGAAATAGATTCTATCTCCTGCAGACTCCAACTATCGCCAGGTAACAGTTTTGGAGTGTGGTATTTGTGAGGCGTTTTACCTTCAGACGTGAGACGTAGACTTGGGTAAGACAATAAAAGCTATTGTTGAGCCATTAATAATTGATTCTCAGATTGTGTTAGGCTGTGCTCTTAAGTATGGTAAAGTTTGGTTTCATATACGTGCCTGACACCAAGCGGTGCACGTTTTTGGCTTTTCCTTAGTTCACACATTCTTTCTCACAGTGTATCTTTCTCTGTATCCCTTTATCTCCACTTTGTCTGTTAACAGAAGACGCTGGTCCCAGAAGGGCAACCATAACTAGCGAGGTAAGTGGTCGTGGCAGGCGAAACCTGTTATTTTAATGCTGTAGCGAGTCGTGCAGTATACTGTAAGTTCCCACAGATAAAACCAGCCCCTCTCCTTGGATTCAGATGCCGTCTCCTACAGCTCAGGGTTCAGGCCCTGGTCAGGAGAAGAAGATTGGCCACAGGAGGGTTGATGCCTCTGGAGAAACCACCTATAAGAAGGTGCCGTTCTCCTCGCCCCTTCAATATCTTCCGCCCTTCTTTTAGTTTTCATGGGTCCGTTATGATGCCTTTGTTTGTAACCTGGCTGCCTGTGCCCTCCAGACTACGTCCTCTGCCCTGAAAGGTGCCATCCAGCTGGGCATCGGCTGCACCGTGGGCAACCTGAGCTCCAAGCCAGAGAGAGATGTCCTCATGCAGGACTTCTACGTAGTTGAGAGCATCTTCTTCCCCAGGTGTGTTTTACTGTGTGCGTGGATCAGGTGTCAAGCTCTCCGATTCCCAGTAATTACTGGTTTATATTCAGTTAACTTATTTTGGCCAGTAAAGTTAATTGAAAGCTAATATGGTGCTTGAGTGAAGAGAGATTGAGCAAGTAAAGACCTGTTGATGTGTACCTACATTGAATGTTCAGTATAGACAAAGATTAAAAGAATATTACTACTACAACTATTCATGGGCTTGCTGTAGAATTCATTGTGGCCCTCTGGTCAAAAGAACAGGTAATTCTGAGAACTCATGAATCTGAAATCAGTTAGGTTGTGCAGTTCGCAAACAATCCCTTTCCATCATCAATAGGCCTACAATCAGGGTTTATTTAATGAATTTCTGTGTGTATTTTTGGACTTAAAAGTGGGAACGGGTAGAGAAGAGAATGTCTCACTCAAAACTTACCTTTTCAACTTTTTTGGAAAGGAAAGAAAAAATGCAGCGGTCTCTTAATTTTTTTCCAGAGCTGTATGCACTGTAGACAGCAGCCTGGACCACCTTTGGACAATGATATTTGAGTTGCACAATAATTTATAAGCATTATGTCTGAAGGTAAACATGCAAAAAAGGAAATGTGCACTGGCTGCCTTGGGAACCGGGGTGGGGGGCAAGTTACTAGTTACGTAAGAGGCACCAAATACTAGTTAGAGGAAGATGAGTTTTCAATTTATTTTTCTGTTGATGTGAATAGTAAAACCTGACAAATCCATACCAAGAAAAATGCAGTGTCTGTCTATGGGTTTAGGTTTACGGGCACATTTATAATTGGGCACCGGGTTAGAATTGGGTCTACCTTTAGATTTAGGCATTACTGGTTAGGCATTATTGGTAGAATACAATTAGTAAAGAAGTTTAGTTATTGAGGTTAAAGTTAGTTTTAGGTCAATGGAATAGGTGACATGTTCCTTTTTTAGGTTTAGGTCTCACGTCCCCACAATAAGGTGTTTGTGAATATTATTGTGATGTTAATACCTCCAAAGGTTTTCACATGTAGAGTAATAAAACACACTGTTCAGTGCTGTCCGGCACTAGTAACTGTTTCTCTCTGCAATCCTGTCTCCAGTGAGGGCAGTAATCTGACTCCTGCCCACCACTATCCAGACTTCAGGTTTAAGACCTACGCCCCTGTGGCCTTCCGCTACTTCAGAGAGCTTTTTGGGATCCGGCCCGATGATTACCTGGTAAGGGACCTGCTAAATATGACTAGTTAAAACAATACAGTTATATGGGTCATATGGAGAGTTTAGTCAATGTGTTTTCTGTCTGAATGTTTTTAAAGGTGTTGTTAAGCTAGGTTACCACCTAGCAACTATTAGCAGGCCAACTGATATTACTGAGTAGCTAGATAGTAAAACTAAGTCACTGTTCCAAGGCAGTCGCTATTAGCTGAGTTGGCCTTTCACTGGGACAACTAGGCAGTGTTCGGTTTCATGTCCCCTGAGCTCACCGACTTGGTCTCATTTTCATTAACTGGGAATAATGGGCTTCTTTAGTTGCGACCAAAGCTATGTCAGCTGTTTATTTTTGATGAATAACATCAGTGGAAGCAGATTTATTGACAGCACAGTGCAGACTAGGATAAGCATTCTGAATGCTAATCAATGAAAATGTCTCTGTGCTTTGTTGCTCTATTTTGCTTTTTTTTACAGCAGGTCTTTTTTGGAATTGGAAAGGGAATTGTCTGAAGCATTTTCGTATTGTTTTGATTATAAAGGCGGTTACATTATGGCCGTTCTAAAAACGATTTTACATGGGGGTTAGAAATATCCTACAGTATGTTGGGTGATTAATTACATGACATGATATTCTGTGGATTTATCAAATGGAGCATGATCCTCTATTATATACAGTCTGACTTTCGCTCTCAGTCTAACATATAGTATTTGTAAATATGTGCACATAAACACAGTATTGCCTAAACTCATGATCTACCTGCATGAGATGGCGATCAGCAGAGTCTTTCTATTTATAGCTCCAAGCAGATACAAGTAGACACAGAGTTACAGCGCTGGCCTACTCAGAAACAAACGCCTACGTCTAACTGTTCATAATGTGCTTCTATGTAAATTTGTGTTTTCACAATTACAGAGAGAAAATCTAAAGAGAAATCCATTTGTTTTTCTCTGGTGCTGGGAGGGTACATGGTACTCCTGTGGTATCCTCATCTTGACTCCCTCCCCCTTAAGCTTCTGTAATCTCCTGTGTTTATCTGGCCTTCCTGACTCCACTCTAAGTGCCAGTACAATGATTAGAAACCCTGCAAAGTACCTAAGGACCCTCTCAAGCAGTGGTTCCCAACCAATTTCAGTTACTGTAACTCCAACTGCATTTTGCTCTCTGAATTACCCCCTCATGTTAATTTTACAAGTAAGCCAATGGTGTCATGAGACTCCTCTAGTCCCACCTGTGAAAAGGCCAATTACCCCCAGGAGTCCAAGTACCCCTATATGGGAATCACTGCTCTTATGCACCCAAAAGTGCCCTATCTGGGGCTTCAGAAGAGAGGGTCACAGAGGACCTGAAAAGGCCCATCCTTACTAGACCACACTGACACTGTAATAAACAAAATGCCATTAATGACAACAGACTGCATTGTGGAAATGGTAAAGAGTTTGTATAAAACCTTGCTCTGAACTGATGTGTGATTGCGTTCATGGCCTGTGGCAACACAGGCCTCACCCACCTTAATTAAATGCCTGAATTGTACCTTCGTGCCCTATTGGACACTCCCACGCAATTACTCATTATAGCCCATATACACACACCATGCACACACTTACACTCACTCTCCAGACACACACACACACACACACATACACACACACACACACACACACACACAGTCTTTTCCGGGGGGGATATTTCTATGAGCTATGACCAACTAGTCTAATTGAGCTGTATTTTTATGCTCTCACTACAGTACTCACTATGTAACACGTGTTTGCATGCTGTCTCTACAGAACTCTCTATATAATGTGCATTTGCATACTCTCTCTATAGTACTCTCTATGTAACGTGTGTTTGTATGGTCTCTCTACAGTACTCTCTATGTAACGTGTGTTTGTATGGTCTCTCTACAGTACTCTCTATGTAACGTGTGTTTGTATGGTCTCTCTACAGTACTCTCTATGTAACGTGTGTTTGTATGGTCTCTCTACAGTACTCTCTATGTAACGTGTGTTTGTATGGTCTCTCTA
>JACXGJ010015551.1:0-13352 GCA_016801105.1 Esox niger | reverse complement strand
CATCCATCATCTATTAACCCATCTATCTGTTAACTCATCCATCCATTAATTTACCCATCAATCATCCCTCATCCATCTTCTAATAACCCATCTATCATCCCCCATCCATCATCTCATAACTCACCTATCATCCCCCATCCATCATCTATTAACCCATCTATCTGTTAACTCATCCATCCATTAATTTACCCATCTATCATCCCTCATCCATCATCTATTAACCCACCTATCATCCATCATCTCATAACTCACCTATCATCCCCATCCATCATCTATTAACCCATCCATCCCTCATCCATACATCTATTAACCTAGCCATCCCCCATTTATTTACATCCATCTATTCATCCATCCATCCTGTCAGAAGCAGTGGCATCATTCCTGTCAATTCCTATTTGGCTGGCTGGTTTTTGCTGCTGATTGACATGCTTGCTCGCGCACGCACGTGTATGCACGCACACTAGTGCTGTGCCAATACGATTTAATGTAAAATCACGAATCTTTTTTTCACAATATTGTATCGATATTCTGATGTCTAGAATCGATCATTATTTATTATGCTGTCAACAACCGTCTTTTACATTGCTATAGCGGTCGCTGAACGGGCACGTTCCGTTAACAATAACTGTTGTGTATATATCACAAAACCTACCTGATGAAAGCCTGTTACTGTATTCCCATGGATGTCGTCATTAATAAGAAACCATAAAAGGGTATGCTGTCATTAGCAGTTTTTTATTAATAGCGTTACTGAAAATGCTAGCGCCAAAGCGGCCACGACCTTTTACGTTAGAAGATATCGTTTCTGCGTTGTTTGGTGATACGATGTTTCTAACGTCTTTGCGCTTTGAAAGCGGTTATGATGTCGATGTAAGAAATAAACTGTTGCTATACGTTTTGTGTTGTCCATGATTCATGCTGTGAAATGTTGGTAATATACTGCTCCTTAAAAAATTACCACTGCACCTTTTTCTTTCTTTTCCAAAAAAGTCTAAAATACTTTTTTATGATTTGAACACTTCGTTTTTTTTCGGGGCTGTATTTTAGATGACAACAGCAACCCTGTCGTGATAACTTAATAGACAAGCGCATCAGCTGTGGAGCATGAACGGTTGCTTGCTCTGTCTTGTAATGGAAAGCGTTGTAGTAGCTGTAGGCGGCTGATTAGTTAGTTGTTTTCTTGCGTTTCTTCCGATTTGATTCAAACATGGAAAATCCAATTGCTAACTAGACAACTAATTGTCCGGTATGTTTCGTCTTTCAGACTAAAATAAAGTTGTCTGCCTAAAAATGTTTTGCATGTGCAACTAGCTGTCACTTTCACTAGCTTGCCAAGAACCAGTAATGTTGTGCTTTGCTGACGACGTTGTCACTTCATCGTGATGATGTCCTGCATCTGCCAAAAGATGTACGCAGCGTACCTCCCCGTATCATGTACAAAAACTCTTATGTATTGAGATTTGCCTTGTGCTCTATTATCCCACAGTATGAAAAGCTGTACTGACATAATTTGGCTGCTGGCTCAATCTGGTTAGAATATATCGTTTTATGCAAAGTTAGATGTTTTTCTTTCTTTTGATGGATTGGCTAAAGATTGTCCTAATATATGGCCTAATACTATTTAAGGTTTTCTGTTGCACTTCAGTAAGTCGTGATTCAATTGTGATATCGTGGTGAATCGTGATGTATTGAATCGTATCATGTGTATCGTGATATATATCGTATCGTAAGGTACTTGTCAATACCCACCCCTAACACATGCTTACTCTCTCACACTCACTCTCTCTCTCTCTCACACACACACACACACACACGCACTCACTCTCATACACACACTGAGGCAGGCTGAGGCCTTCCCCTATCTGTCTGCTCACGTCACTCCGCTCCTGACTTCCTGTGGAGCCAGCTGCTGGTAAACAATTAAAAGGAACAAATAGTGAGGAACCCGAAACCCGAATCCTGACTCACCACGTGACGCACACACAAACGCACGCACTTGGTGGCCAAGCCACTCGGAGCAGGCATGTCAGAAAGGGAGAGACAGGGAGACGGAAGGGGTAGCAGGAACGGAGGGTGGGGGGGATGGGTTAGGGGAGTGAGAGCTGCCTTCCTCAACCGTTGGTAATAAAACAGACACCAGTCTAGGGACTGCATTACAAGGACTCTGTCAAACACAATCACAATTATGTCCGTGACAGCTCTGCTGGACCATCCGGGTCAGGCTGAATGAATGTGAATGTTATTCCACACGTGCTGGGGCTGTGATTGGATTGGGTTTTTAGTTAGTCATTTTAACACCTGTATACAATGCCCCCAAATTATTCGACCGTTGCTGAAGATGAGCAAAAGTGCCTCTACACATTCATGTATTCATTGATGATTTTGTTCTTGCACTCGAAATGCGAGAGGAACATAACTATTATTCGAGGAACGATCTTGAAAAGAAAATGTGAAATGATTGCCGATGTTAGCTGAACTATAGGAACAGCTGTAGCATTCAAATCAACGCTCCTCTTCTAGCACACATGCTAGCACATTTCAGTCGGCTTACAAAAGCTTTAAAAAAGATTTCTTAAAATCATTTAATGGCACAGTGTTTCCCTACACTAGAAGTATTCAATTGTCCCTCTGGTTTTCTATTCTACCTCTGCATAAATGTCACCCATCTGGTGTCCCTGATTAGAGGGTTGCTATGAAGGCTGGCTGCTACGTATAGAGTTAAATACCCCTGTGCTTGTTTTCTCACTTTTGTAAAACATTTTGGTAACCAGGAAACAACGGAAGGGCTTCTAATGTACATTTATTGTGGACATTTGCATGTATTGCAGTGCAAACGTGTGGGGCCCGTCAATCAACAGAATAAATATTTTCCTAAAAAAAAGGTCAGGATTGGCTAGCTGGCTAAATGTGTGTTATGTAAATAAAGGCTAGCTGGCTAACTGTGTGTAATGTAATTAATGGCTAGCTGGCTTGCTGATTAGCTGTGTGTAATGTAATTAAAGGCTAGCTGGCTTGCTGATTAGCTGTGTGTAATGTAAATAAAGGCTAGTTGACTAGCAGTCTATTATGTAAATATTACTAGCTTACTAGCAGTGAGCAATTTAGGTAAAGGCTAGCTGACTGTCTGTGTAATGTAAATGAAGGCTACACAACTAGTTGTGTGCATGCTAGATAACTGTCTCGTTGTAAATTACGTCTTGGAGACTAGCTCTGTGTAATGTAAATAAAAGCTAGCTGACTCGCCATGTTTGAAGTATCTAACTAGCTCTGTATTATTATAAATGAAGACTAACTAACTAGATGTTTCCTTACTAGGTTAGGACTAAATGCTATATGGTGTAATTTGTGATGTCCGAGGAAAAGGCTTTTTCATCGTCTTTGAACCTGTGATCTTGCATTGAACCGTTTGTCTGAGGATCAAAAAACGATATTCTCTTAGTTATTTAATGAGAAAAAGAAAAGATTTGCTGAAATTTAAGAATATTTCAAATGTACACATTTTTGTCAATGTCATCATGTTTGAGCTGTTTCTGTACATATATATATGTTTTTGCTGTGGCTTTCATGATTTATCTGTTTATCTGTTGGATTTCATGCATTTGTTTCATAGCTCTATTCAACATTAGCATTTTGCCAAAGCCTCCGTCAGCTAGCTGGACTGTCAGGTTGGTGGTCTCAGATTAAAACCTGGGTTCAAATAATACATCTTTTAATAGTTTCAGGCAGGGTTTCAGACTCAAAACCAAGCCTAGTCCTGAACTGAAAAATCTAGCTCATTGGCAAATCACCATTGAGCTTGATCATCTTTTTATTCCAGGAATAATTTAATCTGTGTCTGGGAAAACAGTCTTTAATGTTTATGAGTTTGCTTGCAGGTCCTGATGTTTTCTTGTCACCTTTCTGTCGTTCAATAACAGTGTTACTCATTGCATTACCTGACAGGCAAATCCAATTGTCATCAGATGGCTAATCAGTCAACCAGCCAGTCAACCAGTCAGTCATTCAGTCAGTCAGCTGCTCGTGTGTTGAGCTCCCACCACCTCATCTCCTCACATATCCATCAAAGTATTTATAGAAGGTGTAGAACCTGTCACTCTGTGAAGGGAGGAAGATGAGATGGGAGGGAGGGAGGGAGGGAGGGGGGGGGGGAGGGGGGGGGGGGGGGGGGGGGGGGGGGGGGGGGGGGGGGGGGGGGGGGGGGGGGGGGGGGGGAGGGAGGGGGAGGTAGATATCGGGGAGAGAGATGGAGAGTGCGATGAGGAGGGGCAGAGGAGGTAAGGGAAGGAGAGCTTGGGCCCTAAACTGACGTTTTATGAAGCGCTGCTACGGTGAGACAGGTACTCCAATACATTTCAGAGCATAGTGGAATTGAACCGTTTTAATTGTCTCTAGTGCTGACAATTAACCACAACAATTACTGATAATTGCAGAGGGCTGAACACATACAGGGCTGGAAAAGATTAAGAGACCACTGCAACCTTTTCTCTCCTTTCCATATAAGTTGAAAAGGAAGGTTTTGAGTGAGGATCAGAAGGGTAAAACCTAAGAGACCACTGCAAATTGAACACTTCTGTTTGGAAAGGAAAGATAAAGGTGCAGTGGTTTCTAAAATGTTTTTCCTGTACATAAATATCTTCCTATGGTCTCCAAATCTTTTCAAGTATGAAAGCTACGATTTTGGCAATGATGCCTGCAAGCTGCCCTTTCTTGCTTTGTGTAGTACATTCGTCTTCACCCTACGTTTTTATATTACTGGGTTAATAAACTAAAGGAGTACCTAAAACATATTTTACACGTCTTTTGGAAATTCTGAGTGACGTTCTCCTGCATCTTTCTGGGATTGTTTGATTAGTATTTTTACCTGCGAATATTATAAATACTAATATAGAGAACAAAAATGTAATTGCAGTCTATTTATTTGGTGTGATCAATTATATAGTTTCTGTGAAATTATTTATTTTTCTCTTGAATTGGCCTTTTATAGCGAATCTGAGTGATTTATGAATGTCTGGTTTTTAATTGATGTATATATCTAAATGACGTTCTAACATTTAAAACGTGACACGGCCAAGTCCTGTAGCTTATTTCAGCTCATGGTCAATAGCACCACAGACAGGGCAGGCAAAGTGTACTGAACATGACTTGACAGACATTGTTCGGTTTTCTTTAAGCCAATAGTGGCTCAACAGGGATGCAATAATGAAATGTCCGTGTTGACAAGTTAGTGGCTGGGGGTTTGCAGTGTCTGGTTTCAATGTGAGATTTGTATATAGGGTTTTCTGGCGGAACACGGCGTGACTAGCATCTTAGCTGTAGTTCTAGGGGTTAAAATGGTCTCTAGCACAAAAGCCGATACTTTCCTGAGTTTGACAGCACATACATTTTCAGATGTGTATGCAAGTGAAACTGTCACTGTAGAGTCCAACTGAGGAGCTGTGAGCTAGGCAGCATGTTCCATTCTTTAACACCATTGTTGTGGTCATGAAGGCTGGCTGAACAAAGGAGTCCTTTTTGGGTTGTGGAAGGAGGATCCTGGATCCTATTTCCTCCAATACTCTTGTTCTCTCTGTCTTTCTCTCGATAAAAAGTATTTTCTCTTCTTTGTCTTGACCCCTGTCTTTCTGTGCAATGGTCAGCCTGGAGCCACCGCACAAAGAGATTTACCCACAACAGCAAGGGAAAGAGGGGGAGGGAGGGAGGGGCAGGGGGGAGGGAAAGAGGGGGAGGGAGGGAGGGAAAGAGGGGGAGGGAGGGAGGGAAAGAGGGGGAGGGAGGGAAGGAAAGGGAAGAGGGATGGATGGAGAGAGGGATGTAAATACCGGGATAGAGAATGAGGACTAAAACAAAACTATTACATTCACACAAACACACACAGAGCTAAAGAGAGCTCTTCCCTGGTTTGTCTTCCTGCTCCATTCGCTAACGTGGAGCGTAGCGGTTGCTGACTGGCCACAGCCTGACATTTCTCTATCTGCCCGTGACGGCTGCTGAACTGACATCGCCTCAGCTTATTTGTTGAAGGGGTTACCGTGGAGACAGGTTGCTGCGCCGAAGCCTTTCATAGGAGAGAGCGGGCGGGAGCATAGAGGGATAGCCAGACGTCTGCTGCAGAGAGAGTACCACGGTGACGCCACGGAACAGCGGAGGCTTAGCGGAACAGGGCTCTGTGAAAACAAACACGGGCATCACGCCATGCTAAGGACCTCCTGTGAGGGCTAATGCTACAGAGCTACGCCCTTCAAACGCCGCCTCCAGCCGAACCATCCACCCACCCCCGACATAGCCCCCGGCGCTGCACCAGTCTCCTCCCCGGCACGGCTTCTCCCTTGGCTTGGCAAGGAGGTGTGAGGGGGTCCGCGGAGGTGGGGGGAGTGCCCAGGAGGCAGACCGCTGGGTTGGCTGAGGCCCGATGTGGCGTCGGCATCGCAGGTCAGCTGGGTTCTGATGGAGGCTGGTTGGAGGCTGGGCGAAGATGGTCTCTGACGCCCTGGAGAGCTGCCCAGGGGTCGCTGGTCCTTTAGCTGTCTGTGATGGTGAGAACAGCCACGCCTGAAGGACATCTAGAGATGCGAGCTACTGTAAGTAACACAGGCTGAGGTCTGGGAAGGAGGATGGACTGGGAGTAAATGGGAAGGAGTGATGGAGAGGATGGAGAGGATGGAGAGGATGGAGAGGATGGAGAGGATGGAGAGGATGGAGGGATGAGTGATGGAGGGATGAGTGATGGCTAGGTGGTCGATTGACATGGAAAGGGGGAAGTGTAAGGCAAACAAACACATTGCGTCACAGGCAGACAGACACGCACACACACCGTCACACACACACACTCCCACACACTCCCACCATGTCACAGGCAGACACACACATGCCACGTCACACACACACACACACACACACACACACGCCACGTCACACACACGCACACACACCGTCACACACACACACACACACACTCCCACCATGTCACAGGCAGACACACACACGCCACGTCACACACACACACACACACACACACACACACGCCACGTCACACACACTACATTGCAGGCAGCAACACGCTCCCCCTCCAGTGAGGAGTGCCTTGACTTTGATTCAATTATCCCTTCCTTGGCCGCCCTCCCCCTCCTAGCGTTCTGTTTCTCCCCTGCCTGCCTGTGTGGGTGTCTGCACGAATGACACACCGCGTGTGTGTGTGTGTGTGACACGGAGAGGGAGGGTGTGGGCAACACCGTCAGACTGTGGCAGTAAACGGCTGGTCGGTCAGAGCTGCCTGGATGACTGAGAGGTAAAATGATGTCTGTGGAGATGGAGGTGAAGCAGAGCCAGAACCCGGGCCTGGGGGGGGGCGACTGGGGGCCCAGACTGAGCCCCATGCCCTGGGAGAGCAGCTTCTATGATCACAGAGATTTCACCAAGAGCGAGGTAGGACTGACTTACTTAGTTACCAGGGCTCACATAGATACACATAGACACAAGGAGGCGCGCACACAAACACACACACACACACCTCTACGCAGGTTTGTGAAACATACAACACACAGATCACAAAAATATAACACACACACACACACACACACACACACACACACAGAGCAAGCCTGTTTCTCCACTTTAGACTGTGTGGTTGCTGTGTGTCTTTTGGACCGGATGTGATCGGAGGGCTTCAGAGGGACGGGCGTGGGATTGTCTGGGCTTTGTTGTTTTAATGAAGTAAAGAGGACAATCAGCATGTAATGGATTCATCGTGTGCGTGTGTGCGTGTGTGCGTGTGTGCGTGTGTGCGTGTGTGCGTGTGCGCGTGTGTGTGAAATCTCTGTGTGTGTGGGGGGGGTGTGGGATAATGGGTTTAATTGATGCTATTCTAGACCAGAGGATTTAACTATTGATGTCTATTATAAAAAAATATTTGCTCCTGAAATGTTCAGATTTCCAGTCCTCTGATTGGATGGAGCTGTTGTTGTTGATTTTGTCATCCTGCGTAGACTTGTGGATTGTTCCGGCAGCTTCTGTCTAGATCCTAAATGCACTGTATTGACTCATAGCCCTGATCTAACGCCCAGAATGTCAGCGTAGTCCTGGTCAAACACCCGGAACGACAACGTAGTCCTGATCTAACGCCCTGAATGACTACATAGCCCTAGTCTAACACTAATCTACTACATACTGTGCACTAGGAATTGGGTGAAATATGAGATGCCAGCCATGTTATTGGCAAGGCTTCAGGATTTTATGGTACCGTGTTATAACCTTAGGTTATAGAGTATATGGTTATAGGGTTAGGGTAGACGGTGTTAGGGTTAGAGAAAACATTTATGGGCTGGGGTACGAGGCTTTGGGGCTGGGGTACGAGGCTTCGGGGCTGGGGTACGAGGCTTCGGGGCTGGGGTACGAGGCTTCGGGGCTGGGGTACGAGGCTTCGGGGCTGGGGTACGAGGCTTCGGGGCTGGGGTACGAGGCTTCGAGGCTTCGGGGCTGGGGTACGAGGCTTCGGGGCTGGGGTACGAGGTTACAGCGTAGCAACCTCTTCAGTACAATTCCTGGGAACCAATAATCTAGATTCTGAGTGATTAAAGAGCCCTTTTCATTTCCCCTAATTTGTCCACGTCTGTCTTGAATATCACTCTGCTTCTCTCTGCCATGGTAAATAGAGGACATCACTTCACATTAAAATATTTCCAAATGAAACTTGGCATCTGTGTTTGTCTGGTTGCGTGTTTTCAGTGTACCAGATATCACAGACTGCTCTGGATACGACTTTCACATGATCTCTAGTCTGCCTTAACCAATAGATGTGCATCGTTAAAAAACGTTTTGCACTTGTTTCTTCTCACAAGATTGAGCTCTGCAGTGTTGTGCTCATTATTTGTTAGATCATTGTTGTGTTTTTACGATACAAAATGTTGACTTCAATACCATGTTTATAATTAAAATAGTCTACCAAAATTGTACTAAAAAATGTAAATGATACCACAGCAAAACAACATGTAAAAGTGCAGCATAATGGAATAATGGCATGAACAAATTACTGACCATCTATATTTTATAGGCGTATTTCATTTTGAATCTCTTGATCTCTTTGGCTCAAATAGCAACATTATGCACCAACAAAATAAAATACACTAAGCGTAAAGATCTAACTTAATTAGCTTGTTTAATTGAGACAAATTTAGCAAATAAATTGCTGAATGATTGGAATTGTCATTGTGAATTGCAGTCAGTATATTAGGCAAGAGGTGGTTTAGAACACATGTATTGGCATGTCAGAACATAATAAAGTATTACATTTTAAAGCCATTTGGATTAGTGTGGAGACTAGGGGCGCTTCGCTATTAGCAGAACATAGTCTACTGCAGCGCAAGGCGTATTTGAGAAAACACCCACAGGTGACAGAGATTTGGACATTGTACTTGGTGGGAATATTATTTTTATACCTGTTTGAAGCTGGTTAACTGAAAGTGATCACTTGTTTATATTAAATCTGTTCTGAGAAATTATTTTGACCAAAGTAATGAACGTCCAAGCGTTTTCGCACCAAACTGGTTTGAAACTGAACTTGTGTTTTACCATACGACACTAGATCTATGTTGAATCACAGTCTACAAGATCACATGATGATCGGTATTCCCTTGTGTTGTTTTAATGTGCCGTCATATGGCTTTGCAGTTAGACTATTTACTACAGAATTTTCTAATATCCACGTCTACTTGAACAGTAGCTACCTGCTACATAACTATGTGCTCATTGCTAACTGGTTGATTAGCAGCTAGACATTTTAACTGCATAGTTGGGTAGCTTTACAACTCAACCAGCAAGATAAAACCTACTATGCATGTTAAATAAGGCTGGCTTGCAACCTCAGCTGGATTGACCAATCCCTTTCACCAGTGTCGTCCATCATGAAGTAACACGTCTGTCATTAATACATTAATTATCCTAAATGTCAGCTAGCTGACTGGCCTTTCAAACCAAGTTGGAATGCTTGCTCCCTTTTCTGTTCTGAATTTATTCTTGTGAAATGACGGTACTTATGCCTTAATTGCCTAAAGCTGCTGACGATCGTCTAGCTCTTTTGTTTAGCTTTTTCAAATTAAAGATGCAAATCATTGTTGGTTTGGCAAATAATTCATACCCAGAGTATCTGCTATCAGACATTGCTCAGACTTTTTTGTAGGTAGTAGTCGGTTTAGATTTTCACCACCTTGGCTTCATAGTTTACCAGAAAGTGGTAAATGTGGTGTGTGTTTCTTTACGTTTGACTTAATTCCCTGAACATCACAAGTGAGCCATCACCTCTGTTACAGTTACAATATTTTCATATAAGGCATTCTATTTTGAGCCAGGAAATGCAGCAGTAAAATGAGTGCATTTCAGAAAGAGCTTCTCCCTGCCCTTTATGGCCTGGACAAACCTTTTCCAGGGACACAGCCCGGAACATGTTAAACCATTCCTAACCTGTCGTCTCCGTTAGAGTATGTTACTATGGTTACAGCGCCTTGCTGAGGTAAAGTTTTTTAAGTTAGTGCACAATATAGGGAACAGCACCCATTTCCATTTGTAGTGTTCTACTGTAAACCAGGGTCCTATTCTTTGTGTAGTGTTCTACTGTAAACCAGGTTTCTATTCTCTCTAGTGCTCTCCTGTAAACCAGGTTTCTATTTTCTCTAGTGCTCTACTGTAAAACAGGTTTTTAATTCTCTCTAGTGCTCTACTGTAAACCAGGTTTTTAATTCTCTCTAGTGCTCTACTGTAAACCAGGTTTCTATTCTCTCTAGTGCTCTACTGTAAACCAGGTTTCTATTCTCTCTAGGCTCTACTGTAAACCAGGTTTCTATTCTCTCTAGTGCTCTATTGTAAACCAGGTTTCTATTCTCTCTAGGGCTCTACTGTAAACCAGGTTTCTATTCTCTCTAGGGCTCTACTGTAAACCAGGTTTCTATTCTCTCTAGTGCTCTACTGTCACATTACAGACCAAATTCACAAAGATTCTCGACTTGCACCTGAGACCAGAGTCAAATTCCTGGCAAATATACCTGGCGAATATTTCTGATTCTGTTATATGTATGGCGGTGGAACATCAGGAAAGCTATATACACTTAGGTCCCACCATATTTGGACACTGACAACAATTTTCTGAATTTCTTCTCTGTATGCCACCACAATGGATTTGAAATTAAAGAATCGAGATGCAGTTGAAGTGCAGACTTCCAGCTTTATTTTCAAAGTTTAGGAATTGCAACCAGTTTCATACACAAACCCCTTATTTCAGGGGCTCAAATGTAATTGAACAAATAAACACAATCTTAAATGAAATGTTAATTTTTAATGCTTTGTCAAGAATCCTTTGCAGGCAAGACTGGAATGCATGGACGTCACCAAACCTTGGGTTTCCTTTGTGATGCTTTGCCAGGCCTTTACAGCAACTGTCTTCAGTTGTTTGTCTGTGGGTGTTCTGCCTTAAGTTTTGTATTCAGTAAGTGAAATGCATGCTCTATTGGGTTGAGATCAGGCGATTGACTCTGCCATTACAAAATATTCCACTTCTTTGCCTTAAACTCCTGGGTTGCTTTTGCAGTTTGTTTTGGGTCACTGTCTATCTGTAAAGCACCATCCAATCATCTGAAATTGTCTGAATCTGATCAGACAGTATATCCCTATACACTTTGGAATTCATCCGGCTGCTTCTCTCACTGGTCACATCAATAAACACTAGTGACCCAGTGCCCTTGGATGCCATGCATGCCCATGCCATCACACTGCCTCCACCATGTTTTACAGATGATGTGGTATGCTTCAGATCCCGAGCTGTTGCAGGCCTTCTCTATACTTTGTTCTTCCCATTATTCTGGTGCAGGTTGATCTTAGTTTCATCTGTCAAAAGAATGCTTTTACAGAACTGGGCTGACTTTTTTATATATTTTTTGGGCAAAATCAAATGTGGCTTATTCTATTCTTGAGGCTTATGAATGGTTTGTACCTTGTGGTGAACCATCTGTATTTGCTCTTGTGAAGTATTCTATTCATGGTAGACTTGGGTAATGATTATGATATGCCTGGAAAGTGTTCTTCACACTGGCTGGAAGTTGTGAAGGGGTTTTTCTTTACCATGGACAGGATCCTACAAGGATCATCTACAAGATCCTCCACCACTGTTGTCTTCCATGGACGTCCAGGCCTTCTTGTGTTGCAGAGCTCACCAGTGGGTTCGTTTTGTCTCAGAATGTAACAAACTGTTGATTTGGCCACTAATGTTCCTGCTCTCTCGGATTATACTGTTTTTTGCAGCCTAAGGATGGCCTGTTTCACGTACAGTGAGAGCATGTTGTGGGTTCACAGCAACAGCTTCCCAATGCAAATGCCACACCTGGAATCAAATCCAGACCTTCCACCTGCTTAATTGAAGAAATAATGAAGTTATAGCCCACAGCTGTCCATTAAACTGTGAGTCAATTGTCCAATTACTTTTGGACCCGTCAAAAAGAGCTGTATATCCTAAACCCTTCCTCCATTTGGATGTGAATAACCCCTAATTAAGGCTGAGAGACTGCACTTCAAGCCCATATTCAGTATTTAACTGTAACTTGAATATAATTTGGTAAACAGACAAAATAATAAAACAAAATAATCAGTGTCCAAATATTTCTGGACCGAACTGTATTTCATTGAGCCTAAAGGATATGGATTTCACATAACTTTTGCCAGCTTGATGGGAAATGGTGAATGTATAGACTGTACATTATTTTGTATCCTGTCACACATGCATCATCCACCATCTGGTGTGGTTTGCTGGATTAAAAGGTCTAACGTCATGGAGATTCTACTGACCATGGTCTAATCCAGTGCTGTTTCGTCCAGGCTGTGACTCCTTACACTAGCCCCGCACGTCACTGGTTTGAGAAGGCTTCTGTGGCAGCAGTTGGATCCACAGATGAGATGATCTGCAGTGAACCTTTAGAACAGAATACAAAGTCATTAGACAGATTCTGACTGGATTATCCCTGTATGGTGCGATGAAGCAGATGGGTTTAATATCTCTGTCCCTGTTTTTTTTCCTTCTTGTCAGGTAATCCTGGTGCAGGTGAACCCAGGTGAGGCCTTCACTATCCGGCGAGAGGACGGTCAGTTTCAGTGTATCACAGGTGAGACCTTTTATCTTTTGCAGAATACATCACTGTAGGTCTTTCTATACCATTTCCCTTGATCTAGTCTTCATCCAGGGTGACACAGATAGTATAAACATTATTAAAGGGTCTGTGACTAAATCAACTGGGATATGTTAGTCTTAAATTTTTCTTCTGAAACAGTGGTCGGGTTACTGGCAGTCCTCCCCCCACGTCTCTCTGACTGACTGCTGT
>JACXGJ010015550.1:0-13349 GCA_016801105.1 Esox niger | reverse complement strand
GCCAATTATTTTAGAGGGCAGCCTAAACAATGGTTTAAATCCATATCTGATTGACTTCTTCTGAGGTAATATGGAATGTAATACCATATCCGATCCCCATGCATGTAAACAGGGCTTTAGGTTGGCAATGTCTCTGGGCAAAGACACACACAGACAAACAAACAGACACAAACACACACACACACACACACACACACAATTGGAGCTGACAATACAACCAAGGCATGGCAACGTTCTGCTGAGAAGGCTCTTGGCCGTCATTTGGAATCAATCATCCGGCAGTGTCTGTCTCATGCGCAGAATTTACCCGCCACCCACCAACACCACCAACATACCCAAGGACCGTTAGCGCCATATGCCAAGCCACAGATGGGCATCTCTTCCCAGTCGACCGGGACTACATATGCATGGCGAATCTCAACCCAAATCGCCAACACATGAGACATGAAAGGAAAAGGGAGAGGATGGCGCAGGAGCAGCGGCACGAAGAACAGAGTAAAACCCCGGCACCTGGGTAAGTGATCGTTGCACAGATGGTGTTTTGTTTGTCGATGAGGCCGGGCCGGGCATCGGGCCGCACTGCCGGTTTGTTGACACGAGCAGAAGCACGCCTCAAATCCGATAAGGTCTGAGAAAGGCTTGATGTGAATAGGTCCGACGGGATTGGTTCGAAAGACCAATTAGTGGGAAAAAGTTAGAAACTGGGCTGCCGAAGGAAACAACATGCAGTGTTAGTTAAGCTTAGCACGGATTGGAAATATACAAAACAGCTAGGACGCACCGTAATGGAAACATCTGTCAACACAGTATGAGCAGGATCCTAACTGTGTTTCTACAGGATATCAGCAGAAAACACTAGCAATTGGATCATCAATCAATCAACCAAGCAACCAATCAATATTTGTAATGTGCAAACTGGAAAATTCCACCATTAGATCTTAATTCCAGGTGGACCATCCACCTCTCCTCTCATAAACGATCTTTCAAGGCCTCCGTACTGAGAAGTGTGGGATGTACGGGTGGGGATGTTGGACAAATCAGGTGGGATGTAAGTCCTGGATACTCACCAACTTCAACAGATTCACTATCGAGAGTATCCTGTCTGGCTGTGTCACCGCCTGGTATGGCAGCTGCACCGCCCTCGACCGTAAAGCACTTCAGAGGGTGATTAAAACAGCAGAGCGCATCACAAGGTCTGACCTGCCATCCCTGCAGGATATCTACACAGAGAGGTGTAGGAGGAGGAGCAAATGAATAATTACAGATCCCAGCCACCCATGCCATGGACTGTTTACCAAGCTGCCAGCAGGCAGAAAGAACAGGAGTATTCCGTCCAAAACGAACAGACTACGGGACAGTTTCTTGCCTCAGGCTCTGAGGCTGCTTAATTCACAAACCCCTCTTCCCTTCCATCCATAGTCCCATGCACACCTGTCACTTTATATCATGCTCATCTGCCAATTATATCATGCACACCTGTCACTTTCTCATTGCCCTACGGTTGTACAGTTGTATGGTTATTATTATTGATGCCTGGTTTTTGTATATTTATTTATTTATTGTTATTTTATTTTCATATTATAATTACTGACCCCAGTAGGTATGAGCATGTTATCGTGCTGTCTGTTGTCATAGTGACACCCCCTGGAACTCAGAACCTCATCCCCGACACGTATAGCACCGTGCTCTAACAGAGTCATGCACAGGCCATATGATCACAGCAAAGCTCAGTCGCACACCATTTACTTTGGTAAACAATGTGTTGTGGCGTAGGGGCCCCGTCGTTTACAAAATGTTAGTTTGGCCCACAAGGTCATGATAAACATGTATGATGTAGTAAAATTATTTATTTGGAGGAACATGTGAAGAGGCGTCGGACTGTTATGTATTTTTTCACCAGCACAATTGAACCTTTTGCTTCCTTGATGGAGCCAACCTAAGAGGTGGGGAAGTCAGGGGTCAGAGTATCTCCAGCCACTTGGACTGTGAGGGAGCAAAACCAGAGTAAACACAAATCAACCAAGAACGTAGTAAAACTACAATTACTGGGTTAATAAGAGTATTGTTTTTTTCTTCTTCTTAGATCTACATATAGATATACACAACAAAATTGAAGTGAACATACTTGAGCGAACATCACTCATTCGTATTGCCACTCAATCTTTGAATTCTGAACTAAGTTATTGCGTAGGATCAGGTTTTCATTTCATTGTTCATAATCATTCCAAAATTCAGAATTCAGATTTATTCAAGTAGATTAATTAACAGTCAATAGTTAATTATAGTTCTACCCAATTATTACTTGGTCGCAAAGACAGAGCGTTTTGTCACCACCTTCTACACTTAGAGTATGTTAATCACATTGAATATATCTGACACCATTGGACCAGTTTTGACAAAACATGTGTCACTGATGACCTGACATTCACAGACTTGTTCGAGGACGATGTAGCAGTGAACAAATATCAGAAGTATCATCTCAGTTGGCCCAAGGGCAGGTGCTGCATCGTTGGGTTGGAAACAACATTCGCTTTTGTTGCCTTTTATTTCTTTTTTAATGAATGACTGAATTTGTCCTTGCTTCCATTAGCCCATAGAAATTCATTGAACAACCCAGTCCTACAGAAAGATAAGCAAATTAATCATGAATCTCTGTCTCAGAGATTCCTTTCAGACCAATCCAACCAACACATTAATTGTGTCAGAAATCCATCTGAGAAATCCATTCAAAAAATGATGTTTTACACATAGTCCTGGGATGACTCAGATTGAGTATTTGAGGGAAAACTGAAGGTTACTTGGATGATGTGCAGAAGTCATGCGTCCCACTCTGTAAGCATCCAGTCACACGCTCCCTGGTGACAGTGATTCCTGCCCGGCTGGCTTCTCCCTCTCCCATACCTGAGTCCCTAGCCTTGGGTTCCTGCTGTTTTGTTGCCAAGGAACACAAATAAAAATGGTAACAGACACCCCACCGCAGTTCTCTGACAGAAGGAGGAAACTCACTGTGCATCCCTTTACCGCTAGAGCTCAAGCAAGAAAAACATTAATTTAAATGTAAAACAGCATATTCCCTATACAGCTGTGGATATACAACAAACTTTCCGAAGTAGGCGTCCCAGAAGAAAAAGTTGGGTGAATTGATGAGTTGGGAAGGATGAAGTTACTGCTAATGGTCAACTCACACACACACACACACACACACACACACACACACCTCACCGTGAGCACCCATCGACAATTCCCTGGGGCTTCTAAAGGCGTCAAAGGACTTTGTAGCACCTCCTGTCCCAGGCTGTGGTTAGCATATATATTGGCCAGATCGTGGTGCCCGCCAGTGCCTGTGTCTTCAACCGTGACGTGTCTGACTATGCAACCTCGCTGTGCAACGTGGCGGAATATTTCTGCCTTCGCTGTTCACTCGTTATTTCTAGGCGGACACTCGGTAGAGCTACCCCGCCTGCCGAACGGGGTGTCGGGCGAACCCGAGTCTATCTGCCTCTCGAGAGGTGGGGGTTTCCCCACAGCTATTATACGGTGTTAGTCTCGCTCCGCCGCCAGGAACATTGTGTCGCTCGTGGCAACACGGCGCCTAGAGCCGCCGGTCAGAGATCTTAGCTCTCTCTACCTCTCTGGTATTGGATCAGTTTCCTCAAGTCATTTATCCAACTGTTATCAACCCCACACGCTTGGAATGCCCTGAGCGGAGTTTTCAGTGGTTTTGTAATCACTGATATTTTTGGTGACGTGTATTTATATCCGGGCCCTTGTGAGTCCTCGGTTAAAAATGTCATACAGGATGTGTATGATGTGATGATTGGTGCTTTAAACTCAGAGACTCTCATTCCCAGCTGTAATTTATGTTGTCATGATAGGCCCGCCGAGGGCAAAGGGGCGGGTGGATATTGTAGGGAGGATCTGCAGTGCTTTGTCATTCCTTCAGACGGTTCGAGCTATTGCTTGTAAAAATCTTTTGCTGTCTACGTCACATGCATCCTTGCACTCCGTTCGGGAATTAGTGATTGATAAAAAAAATTTAAAAAATTGTTACCTTAAAATAAATGTCCTTATATTATGGATCATTTTACAAACTCTGATAAAAGTTTGGTAAATGCTTTTAACATTTTAGTTGCCTGCAAGTTTGTCTCAAGCCCTGGGCATCATTTAACAACGTTTCAGCAAGTAAATTGACTAATATATGATCTATATGCAAACAAGTAAGGTGAATCAAAATACCTAGTTGACTACTTTATGTTCTAGCTATTTATATAGTTATAATTTCTATCAAACTGGCATGTGTCATTGTTTTTTCTAGACAGTTTAGTATAAATTGCAGTGTTATTTGCAATCCACATTCCATTGTTAATTTCTAGGCTATGTCCTGACCTAAACCCACGCCTGCCACTGCCAGTCTTATTTATATTTGCCTGGCGCATTAACCGAGCAAAAGATTACTTGCAATGTTTTATTTATTCGGGCAATAATTGTTTGCTTGAAGGGAGCCATCTATATGTTTGTTCATATAAAAATGGTGTAACTGTTTGGCTACACAGCCAATCAGAAGCACGCCCCAACTCTGACTGCCTTAAGTGAACTTACTGCTCCATATCTAGGCTGAATTTGTGTTACTAGGCGACCTTAACTGGGATATGTCCAACCCACCAAATTCTGTGCAGCTCCGCTCCAAATCTTTCTCAACAAATTGTCCAGGCCTCCGCCTGAATCAACCCCAACCTCGCATCAGTTTTCTGCCAGGACTTAAGTGATCACTGTAGATCACGGTGGTACCCCTGTTTATCTCCTACCGAGTGTCAAACGTCACAAATTAGCTGGCCTTACATGACCTGGCATCCATCCAATGGACCAGAATCCACCCCTTTCCCCTTAGTTGAGGACACCTGGTCCAACTTTACATACTATTACCTTACAAACCTAGATAAACAGGCCCCACACCAGAAACCCTACAGCCCCTGATTTAGCTCTGAATTGACTCAGCTTGTTCAGCATGAATGCCTGCTCTGGCAGGAAGCGTCGGCCTCCAAAAGCCCCACGGACGGGCAACTCTTCAGGAGGTGCAAAATTCAGCGTACGCTGGCATTCATGCAGGCAAAGGCAAGATTTACAAACTTCGATTTGCTGTAAGTGGTTTGGACCATAACATATTCTGGAACACAGTAGTCAGTTGAAAAAAAAAAGTGTTTATTTCTTAGGTATTTGGCAGGATACGTAAAACATCGAGACGCACCATCCTGTTTTCAAGAGTGGCCAATTGAAAAAGAAAAATGATTGTCAACTTCTTTGTCATCAGAGCCCGGGAAGACTAGCTTCATTGCATCGGATAATGGGATCCACATTTTTTTAAAGGTTGTTTTGGTGAGGTCAAAATGAGTGGTGTTGTACAAAAACAACATATTGGAAAATTGATTCTTTCCAAAACAAGAATGCTTGGAAAAACATTGTCCCCTTTGAATGAGTGCCAGGACGAAAAACTTGTCAGGAGAGGAGGGAAGAGGAGAGTAGAACTGAATATATTCTGTCACGCAAATGGAAATTAATCATAACTACCTTATGTTAATGAGTTTGAATGGCTACTTCCAAAACAACTAGCTGAAATAATAATTAAAAACATTTATGACCCTATCTTCAGTAGGAGAACAACTTAATAAGCTATCCTCATTTCGGCTGCTGACCTCATTTTCATTTGTTACCTTTGTTTGGGGGATGCTGAAGCATGTCCTCGTTTGTGTGTGTGTGTGTGTGTGTGTGTGTGTGTGTGTGTGTGTGCGCACGCATGTGTTTACAGACCCCAATTCCCCGTGAGGTGTTGTTTTATTTGTTTACTTTAATATGATTTCACTACTCGCTTGAGGTGGAGGAGAATGGCTCTATATTACTGTGCATTTCCTTGCTTCTGTTCCTGGCTTGGGCACTCTGAAATGATCCCCGGTGGCTTGTCTAGCTGGGCAATTATGGGTGTCTGAGCTGTGTATTGTTATAGTCCTAAAGCAAAATCCAAAAGTCTTTGGACAGTTAGACATGCTTTCCTGCTTTGACTACTCCAACACTTTGGACTTAAAAAGACCATCTGGTAAAAGTCAACCTGTCTGATGAACATAAGCTCTTCTAACATAGCTACCAAGCTTAAATGGACTTGGCGTGTTTTGATATGAACGGTCTAGCGACACCACCTGATTTATTTGGTTGTTTCGCCCTCTGTCTGCTACGCCAGGAGGAACACTACAATGGATGGTGAGCTGACTGTAGCCCAATTATTGAATCATTCAGTCTGAGGCTTCCTCCTGTGCTTTGCGGAGGCTGTCGTCATTGAGTGGGAACAAACCAAAAAATGTAATCTCATAAAAAACAGAGGAAACAGCTACGGAGAGGTTTTGGTGGGCAGTACATACAGTCCTATGGTTTAGTCCAGTACTACTCTGTTATTTACAGTAGCTAGCTACATGTTTTCTGTATATCTATTTATTTGTTACTTAACTATTACAAAGTAGTTCGAGATAGTTTTTCTAATAAAAAGAGCTCTAAAACAACACATCGATATTATTATCAAAGTTCACACTGTCAGTTAGGTTATTTTCATAGATTTTGGATGAACCGTTTAGAAACTACAACCCATTTTCTACATTGTCACCCACTGTAGAGCGACTACTGTGATTTCACATCAATAATGTGCTGAAACACAGAAATGTGTCACTGGTCAAATACTTTAGGAGTGTATGAATGTGCATGATTACATAATGCCCTGGGGATGAGAAATATTGCTATTATAAAACAAATAGCCTGCGTGAGCTAATCTGTATTTTTTTCATTACTTACAATATAATGGTACTATATGTTTTTAATAATTAAAGATTTACTGTAAATATGCTTAAAATATGCAAGTGAACCTAGAGTGACAAGAAGAACATTGACCTTAATGCGCCCTTTTCTTATTATTTTTGTAGTTTCCAATCAATCAAAAAATTTAATATATACTGCTCTCGAACACCACTCCAAATTGAACGCTTCTGTTCCTCCCTCAAAACTTTCCTTTCCATCTTTTTTGGATTTTTTTCCAGAGCTGTATTATATATTTTTTAAGTTTGATTTGACACAACAAAATTATTATAAATATTTTTCATAAATATAAAACACATCTTCATTTCACTTACTTGTTTGTTACTTCCAAACTGTCCCTCGTTTTCTGTGTCTTTGCATGCCTCATCAGAATATTTGGTTATTCTCTTTGAACAAGTATACTGAAAAGATTCAATGGCAGCTTATACTTCAGCTACAAGATGGATTATGTGGATCAGTAACTTTTGGCATGGGACTGCATTGACAAGCTGGAGTCATTGCAAAACAATGTATATAAATAAGCAGTCAGTGACAAGCTCTCTTTCAGGAAGTATTCACTGTAAAATCCTGACGGACGCCTCTTGCCAAAGAGCAGATCTTTGCAAACTATTCGCATATTAAAAATATACACATCTATAATGTTACACACACTGCCACGCTTTCACCATCCCCCAAAATGATGAAACTAATGAAACTGTACATCGTATTTAGGTGGAGGTTTAACAGTGGCTGCAGCTGCCGAAACATGACAATAGGAGGGTCACTGGGAGATTGGATGGGTGGTAAGGTTGGTGAATACAAATGTTGTGGAATTCACAGAGAAGTACGGGTCTGTCTGTGTGTCTGTCTGTGTGTCTGTCTGTCTGTGTGAGTGTGTGTGTGTGTGTGTGTGTGTGTGTGTGTCGATGTATGTGTTTGTGTTGGACAGCCAATAAGAACCAGACCGGTAAAGAAATGTGGTTTTCATTATGTATGAATATGTTTAAATTAAGTCAAAAGTCCAAATAAAATGCACGGTACATTGGGTTCTTTTTTCCCTCTCGATTGACTTGAAAGAGAATTGAAAATGCGGCATAATCATAAATATACATGTCTTTGTATCGGCGTCTTTGATAACATTCATTTGACACTGAAAATACGGCGCGGTCCACGTCTTGGCCGGCCAGCTTTCTCTGTTAAATGAGTAAACAACCACTGAACAATATCTGCTCTGTCAGCCTACATTCAGTAGTCCGTGTCTCTTTGCAAACTGCCAGTGCTCTTTCACCCAAAAACTGCTTTCAACATTTCTATCTACGTGAGCCTGTCATTTCCCAGAGTGTGCCTGCCTGCGTCGGGAACACACACAGAGGCGCAACGAATCCCACTGGGGAGTCGCAATCCTCAACATCCTTCGATTTCACGTGAACAGTAACCAAGCAACCCGTGGAAACACAATTATCATTCATGTGGTGTCAGAGCATTCACTTTTTATAAAAACTATTTGCCTCCTCTCTTCCCCCCCCTCGCGCACCCTCCCATCCCCGGTCAATTTACCCTCCCCCTCTCCACCCCTTTCGCCCCTACCCAGTTAAACAGGGACACATCCAAATTGCACACTACTTTCTATATAGTGCACTGCTTTGAACCAGGGTCCTATGGGGCTTAGGGTACCGTATAGAAAATCTAGTGCAGTTTATGATGCCGGCCAACATAAAAGCGGCATGGGAGTAAAAAGGGAATTGTATTGCAAATACTCTTGTGGGAATGGCAATAAATATATTTTCTTCTGTCTTCTGATTGTGATAGCCTGTGTTTACATGCAGGCTTCTTCTAACTGACAGATGGAGGTAGAGCTATCTTATCCTGACAGCTCTGTGCTGAAATAGGCCACAGGAGACTTTAAATTAGAAAGGCACATTTTACAAAGTCTGTATATCGGAAAGGAAAACAAAGAGAGATGGTGGGTTAAATAGAGAGAGATTTATCAGCAAACCGGATAAGAGACATGCATAGAACAGAGCAAGACAGAAACAGTGAGAGGCAGTCTCAGAGAGAGAGAGAAAGAGGGAGAGAGCAAAGGAACGACACAATACAGGCAAAATAACACAAGATAGAGAAAAGTGGGAGAGAATGTACATTGATTAGGGTGAATTTACCCCAACAGAGCTGGTTTTTTTTAGGCCCCCCAATTCCACTCCCACTCTGCCTCATTTCAGCAATCCTGCCAGTTGCTCAGTTGCATTGGGGTGGTGTACTGTACTGAGGTAGAGTTGCTTGTGCAGCTCAAAGGGATAAGCCTGGTTCTGCTGGCTCATTTAGCAGCTCTGGTAGGTTTGGCACATGTTGCAATCACACACACACACACACACACACATTAAAAGTCAAACGTGGACAGAAATGGAAAGTCTCCAACTGAACTTATTAAAGACTTGTTTTTTTCGCTTACCATTGTAAAATGCTGTAAAATGTTGTGCCTGAACGAATTTGACCTTGTACTCCAGTCCCAATCTGTGGCCGGACACTTCCTGATTAAACAGTTTGGGTAAACAATGGGGAGCTTGAGGGACAAATCGCGCCCCATTCCCGCACCTTGCATTACCAGGGAAGTGCACTGCATAGGGTATATTGGTGCCATTTGGGATACGTCCAGTCCTCCGTGATTGGGGTTATGATGTTCTGTACATAGCGTGCATCACAGGGAGAGACTGAGAGGACCGAGAGGAGAGATGAGTAAGGTGGGCGTGCGATTGGGCCTGATCTCCCTCGCTTTGCTCTTCGCTCGCTCAGTCCTTCTCGCTCTACCCTTTTTTCTCCGCTCGGTCTCTTGCTTTTCCGAAGCAGCACACACACGCACCGTGTTTTGTATGGAGGAGACTTGAGCATTAGGGCAATTTTCGATAGCGCTTTGTCTGGGAAGCCGTCCACAGTATCACAGTGACATGGAAGGTGAGCTTGTTCTGTGCTGCTGGATGATGTTACAGAGACAGGAAGAGACTCTGAGTAGGATAGTCTGATAGTCTGAAAAATATTAAGGCAGACAGAGGATTAACGGAGAGTTTGAGTTACCAAGACAGACAGACAAACTTGAGAAACAGAGACAGCTAGAGAGACAGACAGAGGTAGTTTGAGAGACAGAGGTAGTTTCAGAAACAGAGACAGACAGACAGACAGACAGACAGACAGACATAGGTGGCTTGAGAGACAGAGAGGTAGTTTGAGATACAGAGACAGACAGAGGTAGTAGTAGAGATTGATTGAAAGAAACTTAGACAGAGACAAACAATCTGTGAGACAGAGGTATGTTCATAGACAAAGGCAGAGAGATAAAGAAAGGAGGTAGATTGAGAGACAAAGATAAAGGCCAAGCCATCTCGAGAGAGAGAGACAGAGAGAGAGATAGAGAGAGAGAGAGAGAGATAGAGAGAGAGAGAGAGAGAGAGAAAGACAGAGAGAGAGGGAGAGAGACAGACAGACAGACAATTTGAGGCAGTAAGACAGAGATAGTTTTAGAAACAAAGATAGAATGAGTTTGAGAGTGTGTGTGGCGGGCAGGACACTTGTAAAAAACCATTCGTGGAGAAACACCAGTCCCAAGCTTGTAAATAATAGGAGCTAAAGTAATGAGATAGAGACTGAACATTGACATCATACATTCATTATTGATTTAGACAGATAGACCCAAGCTACCCACCACTCGGTCCAAAACCAGAGATTTGTTGAAAGGATTGTGCTGAACAGAACAGTGCCGGTGATGAAGGTTTTTGATTTGTTCTGTACTGTGTGGACAATAACTTTAATAAAGCAATATATATATATATATATATATATATATAAACATTTTTCATTTTCAAAAAGAACACTTTTTATTACATTTCTCTGTCACTATTTAAATACTTTGAGAAAATAACAATCTACAGTTGTATTTTTTGTAATAAAATGTGGGCATAATATAGTGTATTACAGTGAAAGGTTTCATACAATTCAATAGACTCTGGAGGAGGCCTCCAGAGTAATGCATCATAGTGACCAGATTTGTGACAATAATATTCCTTAAAGGAAACATTTGCCACATCCTTCTAGCTGGCATCCAGTCATCCACAGTAGGCACTCCTATAGTGCCATGAATAGGTATTTGTCCCATTCTTGATTTTCTCAACTTTTTAATATTTCCACACGGAATGCATGTTAGACATTCAACCCAAAACCTAATATTAAATAACGTAAACCTTAGTGAACCAATGATGCAAGATTGGTGTGCCTCATTGCATTTATATAATTAACGAAGTCATGCAACACCCAAAGCCCGCCTGTGAAAAAATTATTATCCCATTAGTCTCAAAAACTGGTCATGTGAAGTGTCGGTGGACTGGTCTCCAGTACCAACATGGAGGAATTTTGGCCCACTCTTCAATGCAATCTACTTTGAAACAGCAGCTAGGTTCTAGGTTTGAACATTAACTGCTTGTTTCAATTCTGGCCACATCCTGATAAAAAAATGTATGACCATTGACTAGGCCTTTCCAAAAACTCTAGAATAAGAAAACAGAACATTCTTTCTGCTGTCTCGGCAAGTCATGACAGGTTTGCCCTTTGGAATACTGAAGCAGTCTTTTTTAACAACATGGGTCCTGCTAATGCCAACAGGTTATTGTGGGGTAATCACCTTTTCACAGGAGGGCATTGGCAGCTGAATAACTGTATCTATCTAACACAATCAATGCAATAGGCATACACACAGGTTGGCATTCATTCAGCCAAGTTCCCTTTATTTCTCAGTGGTTTAAGATCTGAAAACATTCAGTATATGAAAAAAACGCGAAAATAGACAAAATCTGAAAGGGGACCACGTTTTCCCCCAAAGTAGTGTATATACACTAACATCACACACGTTTGTCTTCTAGACCCCAAAGCTAGAAACAGAATTGTCTCTAGGGGGGAGGGGGAGAACCTGCCATAAAAACTGTTTTTTTGTATCTTTGTGGGGACTTGAGGTCCACAAGGATGTGGCTCATGCATGCACACACACACACACACACACACACACACACACACACAGACTCCAGTTCCAGGAATATGCGACAGAAGCAGTCTCTTAGGACCCAGGGGTATCCCCTAAGTGTTGACAGTAAGAACAGTAGAACACACCAGTACCATAGCAACGGTTGTAGAATTGCAGAGAACTTTCTTTGAAACTGATACATTTTATCTAGACTCTCTTCTTTGTGTGTGTGGGGGGGGGGGGGCTATGAAAATATATTTTCTTAGCACTGGAATACAAGACGCACTTGTACGTGAAAATCCACTTTCTGAACATGAACATGTAACCAGAACGCAACCTCATAAGCTGAAGAATAACCCTTCAATCAATCAATCAAATGTATTAATAACGCCCTTTTTACATCAGCATAAATAGCTTTTACAAAAAAACAGCCTGAAACCCCAAGGAGCAAGAGACAACAATGTTGAAGCAGGAAAAACTCCCTAAGAAGGCCGAAATGTAGGAAGAAATATAGAGAGGAATCAGGCGCGGTGGGGCAACCAGTCCTCTTTAGGCCGTGCCGGGTGAACATTTTAAGAGTACAAGTTGTAATAATTAGTAAATGCATTTGCATTATTTCCCAGAGTCTACTAAACTTAATCCAGGTCAGAAGCATGACCAGATGGACAAGGACAGGGACAACCGGGTGGATGGGGGACTGGTTATCAGACTGGCAGCTGGAATCGTCAGGTATCGTCTTGATCTATAACACAGCCAGGAGGACTTTGGACAGTGGCAGCATTGAGTCTTAAGAGCCTGGTACTCGGCAGTTGTGGGCCAAGACCTAATGTCATCCTAAGTTTGAACAGGGCAGGAGACAGAGAACGTTTAGAGAGTGCTTTCCTTAGATCTACAAGGATTTACAGTGGAGAAGATGATCTTACCCTATTCTCCCCGGGACATTAATATAGCAGCATAAAAGCTTGGGGCTGAGACGGGGGGGTCCAGTGACACTGTGGCCCAATCTGGGTGAGGCCCTGGACAGGGCCCAACAGGCAGGAAGTCGATCCACCCACATTGCCAGGCATCGACCAAAGGGACACCCTTAACCTAACCCTAGCCCTCACTCCAAATTATAAACCTAACCCCTACATCCTAATCTCAAATTCAAACCAAATCCACAATATAACGTTGTAGCCAAAACATAACATGCCGAAGGTGGTTATGTCTTTTCCAGGTTGAATCACCGGTGAGGGGACAGTTTCGTCCGACATACCGTGTGTTGGTGAAGTGAAGCCTGACCACAAACTCGTCGGCCCATCCTCATATGACACTGACACACATGGTGGATGAGGGTGATGTGATCCACTATTTACGTCAGGAGGATCTGGTGCAGGATCTCTAGCTAACGCCGCTGTCATTAAGGTGACTGAGCAAACGCTAATAAATCAACAATAACACCCATCTGTGCCGTGGGTGGCTTGTTGTGGTCCATAAAGCGTGACTGTATACACACGCACACACGAACACACACACA